>VFFE01007062.1:583580-735546 GCA_008921705.1 Burhinus oedicnemus | reverse complement strand
AAAAAAAAAAAAAAAAAAAAAAAAAAAAAAGAAAGAAAAAAAAAAGGAAAAGGCTGCAATGTGTCACAAAGGAACAGACTGGCAGACATCTGCCTCTTGCCTTATTTATTTATTTCTTTAAAAAAAAAAGGAAAGGGTACAGAGCCAACTCTTCACTCCAGAGCCCCCATTCCCTTAACAAACCAAATGGTGGCTGTTGGCAGGGTATTGACAGCTTGTTAATGAAGGAATTCTTGACAAAATGACAACCTGTGTGGGATGCCGTGTGAAGCCGAATCCTCCCACAAACCAGTACTAAGTAATTAGGAGGTGGTGAAAATAGCAACTAGCTACTGTTGGGGAGAAGAAGAAGGGGGAAAAAAAATTCTCCTAAATTAATTATAAAAGCAGTTCTGGTTTGAAAAGTATCCCTCTTCCCTTTCCCTGAGAAGACACAACAATTTTCCCTGAACTGTTTATTTCATCCTCTGAGTTTTTCTTAGTGGGCCAAAGACTGCCTCTCAAAAGATTAAGCCTGACGAACGTGAATTCAGTGCCTTTTTCTCTGCAAATACGATCAGCAATAGAAGCACTAATGAAAATCAAACAAAAAGTTGGCCGCTGGGGCTGGCCCTTCTGCTCCCCACAAGGGCCCTGTCTGGTTCACCTTACTCTGTTTTTCCCTTGATTTTTGTCTGATTGCTTCAGGCAGGTGGGCCCAGCTGTCGACAACTGCACTAGGTTTTAAACCCCTGAGAGGAGGCTGGGTGAGGAATCAGCCAAAGTAGAGTGCTTGACTTACAAAGTGGGTCTTGCAGAAAGGCACATTTTTGAACAGCGGCTCAGCATCATGGGCTCGCAGCAGTGTCCACGTTCACGACCATGGCGTCAGCATCAGGTGTTTAAGCATCGGTTAGCAGCAGCTGTAGCAAAATCCACGGCTTGTGGTGGAATTACATTTCAGGTAGTCATTCAGTTTGGCTCACTAGGAAGGATACCATTCTCCACCCTGTCTTGAACATGAGCTCATGACAATTTAACTAAATGGTTCAGAAAAAAGAGCAAAAATGGTTTGTACAGGAAGGAAAATTATGTATTCCATTTTAAATGTTGATGCTTTTTTTCCCAGAGGCTGAAAACTTTTGGACAACTGTAACATGCAACGAGCGATTGAAATAAAATGGGAAAAAAAAAAAAAAGAAAAAACCCCACATTTTAGGGAGTTTTGTTTTGTTTTGCTTAGTTTTTTCTTAAATTAAAGCCAGAATTTTGAGAAATTCAACTAACTGTTGTTTTGTACTTTTAATCTGTCTGGCCTTTTCCCACCTTTTACAGCTTCTGGGAGTGACATTTACTTTCTACAATTATAGTTTCAGATAAGCAATATAGACTGAAATGAACATTTTATATCTTCCATTTTTAAAAGAATGTGGAAAAATGAAGAACTTGTAGGCTTTGAAGAGCACTCAAACAGCTTATATGCATTTTCAATTCTTCGTGACTTTTTTGTTTTGAATGAGCAGAGGAACCTCACTAACTTCCTTGTATCTCATCTATTACTCAGGTAAGTTTGTTCCCATTTGTGGCTTTTGTAGTTATGCTCTGTTAAAACAGTACAAAAGCTACAAACAAATAACTGCCTGAGGAATTATTCATTGATTTTTGAAGTGGATGGATAATAAGATATCTATACATTTAATTCTATGGAATATTTTTGGAAGGAATAGAGATTGACTTAGTTTTGGTTTACTGCATGAGGTCAAGAATAGTCATAAGAAAGAACACTCTAAAGGTTAAAGGCTTCACTTTACAGGAAGCTGTCAAGACATCTAATGTTTCAATAACCTGCTGTACCAGCGAGAGGCAAAAGCCAGGTCAGGGATATCTTATTCTTTCCAAGTATACTATCAGAGCTATGAAATAATTGTTTATGCTGCAAATAGACAATCTTGTTTTGCCTGTACTTTGTGCCTTAAATTACTGATTTTTATTTTTTTTTTCAATGACTTCTCACCCCACTCAGTTTTCAAAGAAAGCAAACCAGTTTTTGATGTTGGATAATTACATTGCTCAGTGGCATCAGCAAATTAATGACAGGACACAAATTAATGTTTTATAATTTGGGTAGTCAGCATTTTTTGTGATGGAAGAAGTACAGCAATACTGATGATGAAATTTTGACCCATGCAAATGTATAAATGCGTGTTAGCATTGGCTCATAAGAATCTTTCTTTACACACATGAAAAAAACAGGACCGAAAGTCAGTCATGTAGGTTTCATTTTGGGCAGCTGGATTAAAGCTTTTGGAGGTTTCCTATGACAATAGGATTGAGAAATTACTCTAGAAAACTAGTATGCAGAGCACGTGGTGAATCAATGCACTGATTTCCTTCAAAATGCAGATTGTGAGCTCTTTCCTTTTTAGGAGGAATTACTCCATGTTCTGGCCCTCAGTATACGGTCACAGAATGCTACCGACCAAGGGAAAATATATCCAAATACAAAGAAAACAAGGCTCAACAGGTGATGACTATATTTAAAAAGTAAATAATAAAAAATTAGTCACAGCTTTGATTAAAACCTGTACTGTACTGTAGAGGATAATCTTTCCTTCATGTAAGTATGTACAAGGTGCTGTAATAATCTTTCCCACAAATGATATCACCCCTTTGCGTTTGTGCTGGCAGTTTAGGGCTGCCTTTGTGATACTGAATTAGGGGGAAGCTCATTTACAGCGAATAGGACTGCTTGTGTGATCGTGCTCCTGGGGTCAGGTTCTTTGCTTGTAGACTGAGAAGAAAATATTAAGGCTACCACTGATTTGAAATTCTCAGCCCTCAGGGGGATGCTGCTGTCTGTGCTATTCATAGATCTTGACCTCCCAGTTCTGGTACCTGTGGAGGAAGTGGAACTAGCATCGGTTTCAGTGGAAAATGCTCTCTTGCAGAGTAGGTAAGAGCTAGCACTCATCACCGCTACAGAAGGTGACTGAGAATGGGAGTTGCGCCTCTGACGTGCTAAGTAAAGCACATTTTTTATGTCAAGCGCTTTGCAGGCTCAGCCTCAGCGTGCTCAGTCTTTTGTTGTATCAAACTGTCAGTGAGGAGCCATATACCAGAGAATTTCTTCTTGCTCCAGGGTCTTATTTGTTCAGAAGCAATCTGAAATGCAAGTAAATTCCAAGTAACCGCATGAGTGAAACAGTTGGAACATTGTCAGCAGAGAGACAGACGTGTGCAAGCAATGCGGACTATGCTAAGCTTACTTGCATGGGATTTGTTCAGCTGCTAAACAACAAAAAAGCGATGGGATGAGATCTCTTGCGCTCTTTCACGTCTTTTAATAAATCTGTACATTTCTTATAATAACTAAAATAAAGGGAGAAGGCTTTTCAAAGCCTGACAAAGTTTACCTGTTAGTATGAACTCCTATTAAGCTCAGATTCTCAGAAAGGCATCCAAGGTGCAGCACAATAATATTCTTCAAAGATCTTTCTCTTGTCTTATGGATGAGGAAATGTATACCACTTTGCATTTAAAGATCATGCTGTTGGATTTCACGTGGAGTAGTAATACCTAGCTGAAATAGAAGTGCCTTAAACGTGCTTGCTTTTGTGACATCACAATATTATGTTTGATATTTGCAAATTCGTTATCTAAACTCGCATTCTGTCTATTCCGTAATAAATATTATGATTCTTTTGGAGCTACTGGGCATCTATATTTCTTTCATATTTCTTGGGATCAGTCAGAGGTACTGAATACTTGACAATTTTGAAAATGAAATTGCTCAAATAGGTGCTGAAGTATGGCCAAGGGAACTCTGTTTCAGGGGGTGATTTTGAAAATCTTGACCTGAAATCTGTCCTGGAATGAATCCAGAAAATGTAGTTACTGTGTGTAACACTTCTGTGTATCCTACCCATTCAGCACCAGATCTCGACTTGTCCAAATTTTGTGTTTGTTACAGCTTCACAGTCAGCGCATTCTCTTCAGGAAGGCTGTTAACCAAGTGTCTGAATTAGAGCCTGCAATCTGAGTCTGTTTAGATCTAATAATTTCTGTACAGTAGGTAAGGAAAAGAGTAGTAATCAGTAAGCAGCCTCCTTTCCCTCAGCATTCCTGGCTAGTATGGTTCAGGGGCTCTCCAAGAAGGGTATTTGTGAATTTTAGAGCAGAACTCCACTTTCTCTGTTTTCATTGTATGAGCTAGGAAAAATCCTGGTAACATGAAGCTGCCTGCTCCCTCACCAGCCTGCACCAGCTTCCATGCTTCTGTGGGTGCTGACACTCGGCATAGTTACTGCCTTCTCGTAAAACAATTGCATTCCCACCAGTGCTTACCAATTCCAGCAACTGGTGATGGCTGAGCAAATGGTAACCTGGGATCTCTCCTTCCTGTACTGTAGCCTACTTATCTGTCCCCACCACATGACCTCAGTGATGGATTGCCTGTGACTGTATAACTGCACAGTGCCCCACACAGTGAAAACCTGATCCTTGACAGTGACTGTGCCAGCATAGTCCTGGTGCTACCCATAATACTATGAAGCAGAGCACTCTTGGTCTAGGTAGGTTTTACTACAGCACAGATGTATGTGGAGGGAAGATACAGATGAAGGAAGTTGCACCAGAAGCAAAAATGTATATATGTGGCAATGCTTTACAGACCTTCCAGAATAGTGACGGCACTGTGTTGAACTGTTCAAAATAATTTACAAAAAAGGACTGAAATAGAGTATATAAATTAAAATGAGAAACTGAAAACCAAGGCAAAGAGAGGTAAAGAAAACTGTCCAAGGAAACTGCAATTAAACCATGGGAATTTCTGACTCTCAGGCACATATTCAGGTCAGTTCATCAGATCCTGCTGCCTGATTATTATTTAGAATGAAATGTATGTTGGCTTGTTCACTTTATTTATTCACTTTAATCATCTCACAGCTCCTTCCACTCCAGGGCATGGCTGGTGGACAGGAGATTTATAATTTGGAGAAATCCTGAGCCTGGAAATAGGTAAATTGCTACAGCTCTAGTGCAGGTGTCATTTCATAGCAGTAGATCCTCTGATTTAGACGAGTGGACATTCTGGGCTAACAGAAACAGAGCTCTTTCGGCAGGCAGTAATATATAATTGAGAAACTGTAAGTTGCTGCATCGCTATTAGGATAAAAACTAGGGCTAGGAGATGTTTGCTCTATCTCAACAGCAGGCTATCAATATTCTCAGCAGCATTATTAGTATTTATTGAAAATCTTTTGTAAAGCACTGCAAGTTTACACAGAGGTAATTTACATCACATAATTAGGATGCCTAAAACCATATACGGAAGGATAGATGCTAGTAGTGCTAAGTACTTGATTGTATTACATTGCAATGCTATTCTAGGGGGATTAGAGCATTTTCTGTCACTCTTGATTGCACGGCAACAAAATGAGAAGTTTGTTACACACATTTCTGGGTCTCACTGGTTATGAATTCTAGACTGCATCTTAAAATTAGTCTGATACTGCACAATCTAGGTGATACTATCCAGCAGAATAAGATGCAAGTGACATGCCACAAAATGCTGAATCTCATGTTTTACATAAACCATGCTGTGTTTGCATACAGATGGTTTTGTAAAGCGCCTATGTGTAAACTACTGACTCTGCTTTTACCAGTATGCAGTCTTGAAAGACAATATTGCCAAATGCAGCCATATTTAACCATATTTAT
Source organism: Burhinus oedicnemus (assembly GCA_008921705.1). Classification (NCBI taxonomy): domain Eukaryota; kingdom Metazoa; phylum Chordata; class Aves; order Charadriiformes; family Burhinidae; genus Burhinus; species Burhinus oedicnemus. The sequence goes on along the minus strand of VFFE01007062.1, from coordinate 729,849 downwards.
TGATTGCTTCTTATCATAAGAGAGTGTTTTCCCTTTAAAGAAAGGGAATATTATGCCATCACGCCATCAAGATTCTGGGCTTGCACTTGAATCGTTCCATTTAGCGAACCGTGAAAAGAAGATCTGGATATTACCAAATCTTTTTTCTGTCTACACAGACAAGATTTATTTTCAAACAATTTAATTTCAATAGACTTGCTATTTGTCCAGTAGGAGGATGTAGTTCTGTATGTTGTATGTAAATTCAACGCCCACGTTGGTGTCAATCAGCCCTTAAATTCACAATGTATTAGATCCCTAATCAATATTGGGAGCCTGATACAAGACCTGGAGAATTCAATGAGAGCTTTTTGATTGACATCAGTGGTCTTGATATGAATACAGTCTACTTAACTGAGCTTTCCAGCTAAGGCGCAAGTCTGGTTAAGGCATAGGTCTGGCCATGCTGTAGACCTGTATCATCTCAGAAGGCGCAATCAGTAACACTACACTTAGAGGAATTTGTTTGCTGCTTCCTCAGTGTGTGTCAAGAAGTGGCATCTGGGTTAGCAGTTTAACTGCTGCATAGCTGTAGTCATTCACTGACCCTACTGAGATGCTGAGGGGAGACAAGATGAGACAGAACTGGTGCCCCTGCAGTAGGGAGAGTGGGGAGTGCGTTTCTTCCCACATGAGAGCTGTTAAAGGTTGTGAAAGCCTCTATGCCCCCTCCTACTGCTCGTCCCTTAAGCGTTCCCATGGGGGCCAAGCAAAATGCGGTGTTGTGCCTGACGGAAAGATTTTGCTAGGTCAGGCATGAGGATGTTGCTCTTAACCTTAGTTTCATGAAGAGCAGAGGCAGAGAGATCCAGGCGCGTTACTAAATGGGCCAATCAATACCGAATCCATTTTTCATCCTTCATTCACAGGAAGAATAGGGATGTCTAACTCAATCATTCCTTATAGAAAATAAACAGGCACCTTGTCAGCCCATGAGAAAAATCATTCACTGATGCCAAGATAATGTTTCTAAACAACTGACTGGATCAAAGGTGAAACTTAATTGATTATGTGTTAAATATTCTCTCTCTCCCTGTCTCTGACATAACACTCTCTCATACACACAGAGTGGAAATACCCAGACAGTAGGCCGAAAAATTTCCTTCTCGTTGCCATAGAAATTTCAGGCAATTACTGAGTACCGTGGCTGGATTGCTTCTAGAGACACAGGGTTTGAGTCTTTCATTTAAATGATGTAAATCAGAGACAGCACTGCTGAACTCAATGAATCGTAGAAATGGTGTAAATGAGAGAAGAGTCAGTGCTACAGTGTTAGAGGCTCTGTCTTTTTTTGGTCATTTTTTAACTAAATGCAAAAAAATTACTGAATTATGCACATAAGCCACAGCATGTCTGTTGTGGCCAAGTTCAAAATCCTGTTACAGTTTTTTAGGATTTTTGTTAATTGCTGCTAAAATCTTTGGTGTAGTGCTTTGAGTACTGCTTAAATTCATAGTACAGATATACCCTTCACAGCAGGATTTATGTCTGAATGTGGAAAAAAAAGGTAAGAGGAGAAACTAGAAGCATTTGAGCAAAGCGACTTGTCTGGAGTCACAGGCAGATCAAAGGCAGGGTGGGAGCAGATCTCCTGTCTCTCCTGCTCCCATCTTACTAGACAATGCCTGTGAGTATAAGGGCAGTGCAGCAGGTAACAAGAAGGCAATGCTCCATTAGCTGGTTTGCTCATACCAATATGCATTTGTCAGATCTAGTTTGGAGGCAAAGATCCAACTGGGCATCCCAATAAACAACATATGACTATGATATCCAGCTGTGGTCTGTTGCTGTTGTGTTGAATTAATCAGAGTTTGGCTCACTCTGCTCTTTGTGGGAAAGCAGGGCCAAGGGAGTGGAAACAAATAAGACTGAGCTTCTTTTATGCCAGGCATCTGTATTTATAACAGGGCATTTGACCCTTGCTCAGGGCACCCACAGCGCTTCAAGTCTCCGCCCACCTCCACTTCCAGTGCTTGCCCAGGAGGAGAACGCAGTGGGCAGTTGAGAGGGAGATGTCCTGATAGAGATGTTCAGGATATGAGACTCCCTCGAGGTCCAGCCCTACTATCAGGAGACTGAGTTGGCTTGGACACAACCCTCACACAGCAAGGGTATGACCTGGTGGCGTACAGAGTTTGCAGCCCAGGCTTGGACAAGTGCACCATCAACACCACATATCTGCCAGGGTCCTGCGGCTTCAACCTTGCCTGGAAAAGCTCACTCCAGTGTATATACCAGAGCGCCTGAGAACAGCTGTGTTGGGGATCTGCAAATTCCAAGGCTGGCCTTGTTGTTTGTACATGCAGCTATGCACACATGGTTTCAAATATGTTCACTCAGGCTCATTCCTGGCCTCCAACAAGGGGAGCGTGGAGTGCGTGATAGTCCCCAGGACATGGTGTTGACTGTGCATTGGAAGCATTCACCTCAGAGGGCAACGAGGCACGTGACACACAGCAAGATGTAAGTTGTTGTTTCTCTGAGCAGCATTAGTTTCCCATCTGTAAGCTGATTAGGCTCTCAAGTGCTAAGGCTGATGGGATGGCAGTAGTAAGGATATGAGTCATTGCTTCAGGAACCTTAAATGGATCATGGACAGGCTGAAATCTATCTCTGTGGCCTGGGTCTAGAGACACAGCTAGAAATAGCAAGAAGTCCCTTACCAGACAGACATTTTCCAGGGAGACTTTACTTCCCTTTCAGATTCATGGGGAGAAAGATTTGCCATGCTATATCCTTCCTTCTGTTTTGTGCTGAAGCACAGGAATGTCTAACCTGAGGGCAGGGGTGGTGTTAGGCACCTTCCTTTGGCACTATTGTTATTACTTGCCTCTGTCTAGAGAAGTGATTCTGTAACATTTGCACTCTGCTCTTGCCTGGTAATATTTTCACAGAATTAATGGATGAATGCCTGTCAATAATACTGCCAGCAGATATTAACACAGTTCAAAGGCATTAAGATGCTGCCACCCCTGAATGAGCTGTATGTTCTGTATCGGCTTTATTGGGAGCACTGTGGACTTTCATATTTGGACCATCTGTAAATACAGCAGCTTCATGACTCATGTATTTTTTTTCCATATTTGAACTCAAAGAAAAATTAATCTGGCCCATCTGCAGCTGGACTTGTTTAGAAAATCTGATTGCCTTCCAGACACCAGCCATCCATGCTCCAGGGATGACAGTCTTTCCACATGCTAATTAACTGAGGACAGAAGAAATCATCACAAAACATTCCCATCTTTGTGCCTGCAGCTGTAAATTCAGAATTAAAGTAATTTGGGGAGAAATAATGTTGTGAAGTGTCACAGAAGATTTGCAACTGCCAGTGCTTTTAAAGGAGCTATGCTTATAACCACACACTGAATACGATATTGAATATGATCACTTGTTTAGTGACTTCTTTGTTCTGTCAAAAAAGACCAGTACAATCTGGGCTCTAGAAAACATCTACATAATTCAGATTAGAAGCTTGACCAGGCAATTACAGTGATAGGGGTTAGAAGTGACTCAGGTATGGACCTTTGATGTCTACTCTATTCTCTGTTAAACTAAGCCACTAAGAGTCATTAGGACTTTTTTCAAAAATAGGATGTGCCAGGAGAAATGGCAGAGGCGTGAGGCTCAGCTGCTAAATAAGGAAATCTAAATGAGCAATATCTTGAACGCCATAGATTTATGTTATACCAGCTGCCTGAAAGAGACAAATGTTAGTTATTCAAGAGGAATCACATGTAGCAAAGTCTTACATGTGAAGAATATTATGACATTGGTAACTTCTGCAAGCAAATGAGGAAGGTGAAGGATCTCCATAAGGATTCCTCAGTGATGACTGCACTTCTGTTAGCTCTTACCTTTTTCCATAAATCTTATGATATATGCTATTTTCCACTAATCCTTGGTGCTGTGATAGAAGAATCTCAGATTGCATAGGAAAGAAAGAAAACAGAGGGGGGAAAAAAGCCTAAAAACATGATTAAAAACATTCCCCATCCAGAAGATGAATGAAAAGAATCTAGCATTTTATTTTTACCTCAAGATTTGTCCTTCAATAAAAGTGAAAAAAACTCCTTAGCTGCAGGACTTCGCTCATCACAGTGGCTCTGAGCCGTCTGTGTACTCCCATTTACACCCACCCTGATTTCCCAACAGAAATCTTTGTGTGGATGAGTGCATTCAGGGCTGTTCCAAATCCATTAGTCAGTCAGAGTCTTTCAATTGCGTGTAGTGGTCTTTTGGATCAGTGTTGTGATCATTAATAACAAGTTAGAAACGGCCACTCCAGCGTCTGGTTACCCCAGAAGACTTCTTATAACATTTTTCTGCGGCAGCAAGCCTAACCAGTGACTGTTCTACTTTTATCCTTATCACTGAGCATAATAGGTCTGCATGAGGAGTGTGAAAAAAGCAGTAAGGAAAATGTCTTCTGCTTTTCTGTCTTCCAAGTATCTCCTTTATTTAGGTATGCCTGCATCACTGTCAGTTGAATGCTAGATGCCTTGGTAATGAATTAGAATTCAGCATCCCCTGAGTATTCTGCACTGAACGGTTTTAAAAAAAATAATAATTTTAGAAGAATGACAGATTGAGAGCAAAAGCAGTCCCAGAAGTTTTGTATCCGCCTTACGTGGGACTCAAATCCAGGGTGTCCAGCTGGTTCAGACAGAGCTTGCAATGATTTTCATCCTTGTAATTCCCAGCTCCTTGGGAACGTGTTATTAAACAACCTACTGTTGCATGCTTACGTTAGTAAATGTGTGTGCTATCCTATAACTGCAAAGGCATCAAGGGTAAAAAATTTCAGATGGAATCTGGAATATATTCACTAATATAGTGAGCCAGAGCACTCTACAAATACATTGCAGTGGGGTCAGCAATCCACAAAAGGCGGCAGAAAACAGAAAGATAGATTTTTAATGACAATCAGCAAGACCAGTGAAGTGCTGGGAACTAAGTCCACAAAATCTGTAGACAGGTATCTGTGAGAGGTGACACTAACTGGCTTTTTTTGAGGGGCAAGACTTGGTGGCTGTTGGGAATTTGTGGATCCCCAGCCTTACACTGATACAAGACAATACAAAGCAGCTGATCAGCAGTATCTTGCTTACTTCTGGTTCCTGCTGGGTTTCTACTGGGAAATCTGGTAAACTAAACACAATCTAGCCAATTTCCTATGAAAGGCAGCAGTAAAAAAAATAGTTAATGGTTAATCTCTTTGATCATTTGCATCAATTTTTATTCCTAGTGCTGTGATCCTGGAAATTTTAATGAAATCATGCAGTGCAAAACAGCTCCTCTGCAGCAGTCTCGGAACCTGGGATACTGCCACAACCTCTTGAGACAGGTTTTACTATACAAAGTAAAAGGCTCCTACACAGGAGGAAAGTCTGAACCCAGTGTCATTACTCAGTGCATATAAGCAGTGAAAGAGTAAGAGTATCAGAGTCTGGCTCTACAGGCTACATCATACAGTGATCTGCTGGTTTCCAAATCAAGGGAGTTCAGAGGCCAGGCTGGTGCATGGTGGACTTGCACCAACCCATGTGCCCAGCTTCCCCCTTATAGACACTGGGCATGAAAGAGGGACAGGGTCTCATCTTCGTCTGGAGTCCGGACATGACCCTGGCAGACTTCTAAAGCTGGAATCTGGCCAGAAACTTGGCTCCACAGTGTAGATAACATCACTTATTGCAGCACTTTATTATGTGGATTGTAAATATAGGTGCACATATAGGGCAGTCATTATTTTCGCTGACACTAAAAATGCATAGCTTGGTTTGCTCCATGTTAACTAGCTTGTGTGCTGACACTGTTAGAGCCATTTAGTACATTATGGCAACTTCCTGTGTGACTTTTTGATTTACTACATATTCCTCATTCAAATTCCTACTGGGAAAGGAGCCCTGTCAGAGTATCAGACTTAAATCTGTCTACTTGTGACGGCACAGGTTGCATACTTCTGTGTGTTCCTTCCTAAGAGAAACACAGTAACCTTTATTTGACTACAGCTCAGTTGCACTTTGATTCCTCAAGATCTGGTTTAAACCATTTGAAAGGGAAGTATAGACTATATAAAATGTGTAGAGAAGATGAGATATGCCTGAGCTTGTAAGGCACATGTTTCATTAGCAAGATGCCTTTTCATGGTGCAGCACACAGAGTAGGATGGGGGCATAAGGTGCCAAGCTCTGTGTCCCACAGGGACCATGTTGGAATTGGGGATGAGAACCTTGTTTCTCCTATAAACTGGCGTGTTTCCAGTTGTGTTGTTTTTCAGCAACAGCGTGTTCTCACAGAAAGCAAACTCTACTCATTAAAAAATACCTACCCAAATCCTTTATTTTTAGAACAGTTCTGAAGTGTGAGCAGTTCTAAGTTCAATAAACAGTGCTTTCCATAGTTAACCGGTGGAATTTTCTTGAGATGAGTGGCCATACGTCACAGATACTATGGATTTACTTAATATGGGACTTAAAAGGGAGATTTGCAAAGGTATAAAGAAGCAGCAAGTATCTAGTTTCTGTCACCAGATGAAGCTACTCATTTAACTAGCCTTTCTGCTCTTGTACATCCGTTTCATTTGTGTTCATATGACTGATCCTCTGTGTTGGTGTGGTAGTGCCAGTCAATCAAGCACTGAGTTAATTAATTACATGTCTTTTACCTTGCTATGTATGAGGCTCTAGTTGGCATTCATGTGATACTCAGGAAGGTTTTTAATTAGGCTAAGCCACCTCCGCGTTTGAGCTGTGACAGTGTGAATCTGTTTGATCAAGAGAAGGAGCAAAATATGCCTGAGGTGACCAGCGGTTAGAGTGGCTCCACCCTGATTTGTTTTTGTTTTGAACTTGGTGGTTCATAATGCAAATGCACTGAGCAGACACCCAGTACTTTCAGGGAATTACTCATGCAACAGACACTTTATACCTCTGCCCAGAGGGATGGTCAGTTTAAACTGTGATAGCCACATTATGTAGCCAAGAGGTCGTTAATGGGGCTGAAGTCAACTTCTACGACAAAACAAATAAATAAAATGAAACAATGTGAAAACATTGTTTGAAGAGTCATATTGATTTACCAGTACGTGCAAAGTGAACCTTGATTTAAAGTCTCAATTGCAGCTGGGTAGACCCTGCAAACTGTACAAGCTGACACCAGACTGCACTGGCCCCAGGAGAGCAAATTCCTTCAGCAACCTGTGCAACTTACCCACTTCCTCCTTCCAGAAGCCGGCCTTGGGAAAATGCCCTCATTTCTCATCGCTGCGAGCTCCTTCGGCCAGCAGTGCCAGCATTGGGTATTGCTCCAGGATGCCAAGAGTGTTTTCTTAACACGGCATAAGCAGGCAAATAGACTACTTGATCTGGAGATCTGTACTGCATATCTTAATTTCCCCATATCTTTTTGAAAGCAGAGGAGGAAGTTTAGTGTAAGACAGGGTTAGATTTGTATTTCTGTGTATATACAATTGATGTGGGTTTAGTATGCTATTAATAAGTGCCAGAGTGTTTTGTCTAGCATTAAGAAAGCAACCAAAAGAACAAAAAAACCAACAAAAACCCAACTGCATTAACATGCAGTGTGTGTAGGTGAGCAAGAGATCTGATTACTTTTCTCCTCTATTTCTGGATGAAAATGTGGATATAATGGAAATAAAATGACTTGCTAATGACTTTGGTAATGCAGTGTCTCTTAGAAGGGTATTTAGACGGCGGTATGACATAGTTGAGAAACAACTGAAATTGTGGCTTTTGGCACTTACTGCTCCATTTTAGCCACTAGCTTCTGTTTCTGTAGGTACAAATTGCCAGAGCAGTAACTGCAGCCTCAGTTTAGCTCACAGGGAGTGCCCGGGCTGAGATACAGGAGTCCATGGCAAAACTCCCTTTGGCTTCAGCAGGGCCCTAATTTCTCCTTTGGTATACAGTTCCTGGAATTGCTGAATGGCCTGTAAAATGTTTTTAAGATTTTACATACAAAACAAGACATAATTAAGACTAGACTGAGGACTGACTCTTAAAATGTGTGTGCACGCTGAGCGTATGAATAACTGAGTAGGTAGCAGGGCACACATAAAGCTTGTAAGGGCAAAATTACTAATTGTGTTCTTATGCTGGTTTTCTACCTGCATGTGAGATACTTAGATTGTAAGAACAGGTCTGGCATCTGGTAGCTTTCTCTTAAACCTTTCAGCCACACACGTGCATTTTTTACACTTATCGAACCTACCAATCTGTTTTCAACTCAGCAATATCATTGCCAAAGCTTTTTTTGACTCCAAAAAATGTCTGTTTTGAGTGGCTTGAGCAAGTGAGATGTGGATTAGATTTGACTCAGGTCTTGTTAAGGGTCTAGAGAGAAACAGCAGCTGTGGGAGGTAGTATTGTTCTCTGCCAGGGTTGAAATTAAGGAAAGCCTTACACAAGATGATGAAAGTTTTCATTTTAAGTACAGGTTTATGTTACGGATTTCCAACACCTCTGGGGATTTCTGTCAAGAGATTGCTAATGCGAAGACCCTTTACAAAAGATCAGCTGTTTGGATTCCCTCCTGCACTAGCACAAAACTTCCTTTTAGCGTGCTAACACCTTCATTGAGTGCAACCACTTTTTATAGGAAGTTCATTAGGTCTCACTGGTTTTTTTTCAGTGGACAGTTGTCTTTCTCCCATGTTGCTTTCTGCAGGGTGGCCTGCCTGTTCCTTCAGTAGCGAAAAAATATTTTCATATGCAGTGTAGAGTGCACAGACAGACCATTATTTTTACCAGTGTGCTACTCATGCTGTGGATGTTTTCCAGTAAATGAGACAAGAGGCTGTCAGCAGAGGTCAAAGGCTGAGCAGAAAAACAGGCTGAATGTCAGGGAGAGAAGGGGCATGCTTTCGGTCATGTCTGTGGCCCTGAACTCTTGCAGAAAGGATGGGACAAGAAGCCATTTACACTAGTGGGTACTACATACGCAGGCAACAGGAACAGCAGCTGTTGCATAGTAAGAGAATGGCCCCTGGTATATGTGGACAACCTTCTATGCAGAAATATGTGCTAGCCTATTATTATTCTCTAGTATTAGCCTATTCTTATATAATTATCATATGTATATATAATCCTCATATTATCCTAATCCCTATATAATCCTAATATTAGCCTATTCTTATGCTCTAGCATCAGAGGCAAAAGGAGAAAGGGTCTCATGGTTTTGCTGCTGTTGCAAATGCTTAGCAGTGTTAAAGATACATATTAAAACACTGCTGTCTTACAGTTTTGTGTCTGATTCTGACAGACGCATCTGTGATACCCATGGAATAAATATGCAGAGGAAGGCAGCATCTACTCAGTCTGGAAAAAAAAAGCAGAGTTAAGGCAGATCACATCTTTTGCAGAAGTCAGTGAGTGATTTAGCCGTATCACAAGCTTCTCCATTGTTCTCTTTCCTTCTCCAAAAGTTCTCTGTGGTTTCAGCTCTGGGGTCTCTCATTCAGCTATAGTGTATTGTCTGTAAAGTCTCCTATTAGTATGGATTTTTAGCACTATCGTGAGCACCCTGAAGGGTGAAATTAAATGTAGATGATGACAGAGTGCTGAAATTCAGCAGAATTACAGTTTCAATTACCCAACTACAAACATGGATCAGAGACATATTCCTAAACCTTCAGTTCCATCTGGGTCTCAAATGACTTCAAACTCACATACAATTTCCTTGTTCAGTTGAAACCTGTCTTATTTCTGCTCATGGTCCATTTATTTTCCTGGGATGGCTATTAAAGATGTTTAGTCTGGGAGGCACTAAGAATTGCTTTAGAAACATGAGCTAATATCACTGTTGGGAAATGATCTTCTGCCGTCCCATACTCTGCGTCTCCAAATGACGTCTGGTACAAGTCCAGAGGCTGAAATTAGAAGGTACGGTGCAGCTGCTTAAGTAACCCAAATTCATTTTGGATAGTTTCTCCAAAAGTATAAAACAGTCTCTCACTATGTGCATAATGAGACAGCCTCTTCTGAGACCTCCAGGCGCTGCTAGATCATACATAATCTTATAACAATAGATATGCAATACAATAAGAATTGTTATTATAAATGTTGACCTAACAGTATGAGTGCATATATCAACTCTGGCAAATATATCCAGATCTGAGATAACTTGTTCTGTTTTGTATGGTATTTAAGATACCATGTGGCTAGGCTGAAATGGATGGGTATTAGAGAGTTTGGTCCATGCCAAAAAATAAACAAGCAATAAAACAAAGTATAGGCTCAAATACTCTTGTGGTAAGGCTATTATAAATACTGAGTCAGGAAGATAAGCATATCAAAACATCAAGTTTGAGTGACATAAAAGTAGTTCTTTAGAGCAAAGACTTTGAAGTAATTCTCCAGCTTACATCTCCCAGTCAAAAGCATGAGCCTGCCAATTATACGTGAAATATCCCACCAGGTTGTGCAAATTCTTATAGCGTGACCAGGCTGAAAGTCAAAGATAGTGTCAGATGTTGGCTGTAGCCTTTCAACAAGTGCCACATTATAAGTAACTACATAGCTCAAGCTATTTGACTTTAAGGTAAAGTGAGGATGTCCTGGGTTCATCTTATTATTTCATGTTGCTAAGAATTTTAGGGAATATGTGGTACAGTTGAATGGAGTTTCAGCTCTTCTGGTATGCTGCTCATTACAGAAATGGGGATTAACAGAGAAAGAATGTAGCAGGCTAGTTAGAAATTACTGAAAGAGTTATGAATGGTGGGCCAGAACTTCAGTGGGCATAAATTGGCACAGCTCAGTTCAACTCGGTGGACTATGCCTATTTTAAATTTGCTGAGATTCCAGCTTGTTATATAGAAACCTGCATCCATTTATAGATCATACCAAGAAAAGGTTAAAATTTGAGATCACAGAAGTAAAGCATTAGTAGATAATACTACCTTTTTCCTTTTTTTTTTCCAAGTATCAAAGTCAAAATGACCTTTAAAGATGACATGGTGTTTGGGGTGCTAGAAATTTATATGTTGTTGCAGAATAAATCCAATATATTATTAGGAAGATAACACAGCTATATTTCTTTTTATTACAATTTTATTTTTAACTACACTTTTGCAAGAAACATCATAAAAAGTTAATGTGTCTGAGGATTAAAAAAAAAACAACAACAAGAAAAATCTATCCAGCTACAAGCTTTTAGGCATATATTCATAACCGTGTTCTTGCCCTGTTCCAGACACAGTCCAGATTTTTCTTTGCTAGCTTTTTCCCTCCAGACATCTCAGCTCAAACTACAATTTAAATTCTACATGGGAAGCTATAAAAAGTAAAAATTTGGGCCTTCTCCTTTCTGCAAAGAAGGAAGCTGCACTGGACGTTTGCTGATGCTCAACAGCAAGGATATAGCTGTTGCAGAGCTATTTTGTGATAAACGCATTGCTTGCCTTTCAACTGGCTGAGCGAGAAATTATCTGGCTTTTGCCAGAAGGGCTTCGTGGCACAAGTGTTGTCCCACCATCATTTCTGCTGGAGTGGCTGAGGGAGGCAGCAGCGGGAGAGGCCAGCAACTGCAGCCAAACAATTCTTCCACCACCCATTTCCATTGCTGCATCTTCCGAACGCAGCGCCGGGGGGACTCCGGTTTTACGGCTTGTTTTATTGGTACAAACAGCAACTGCGCACAAAGCGGGTGCACCACGCACGCTGCTGAGGGGATCAGAAAAGAGCCAAACTCTGAAGAAAAAAAAAAAAAGAAATAGAGAGTTTTGTCGAGCTGTAAGCTTTTTTGTGAGTTTATGCAGCACTCTGGCTTTTGAGAAGTAAAGCTGACAGGCTGATACGGTCCTGATGTTTTGATGTATTTTCTGATAGAGTTCAACAACAAAAAGGCCCAGACACACACGGGTAGATTCATTTTTCCCTTGAACTGGAATAAATCAGGAACAGCAGCATTACATCAAAGCCACGCTGGTGTAAGCAGCATTGAAACGAGGTTCATTTAGCAGTGCAATGCTATGAAAGATGTTATTTTGCATAACTCCCCTCACAGAAATGAATCTATTCCCTATTTTTTTTTCATGCGACAGGAGAAGCTGTTTGTGATTCTTGGCTAAAGACTTCCTATTTTCACACTCTGTTGTCTGCTGCTTATGATTTTAACCCTTCCGGCTGAAATTCTCCGTGCCGGTTCTCTGTTTCTGGCTTAATGTTTTTGTGAGGAAAGCTGCAGGTAAAGGTGAGTCAGCCATTTCTCAGAATGCAATTTGGAGGAAACATATTGTTTTGCCCATGTTAGAAAATGAAACAGCCTCCCCCTTCTCCCCAGCTCTTTGATTTAAAAAAAAAAAAAAAAAAAAAAAAATCCAAATCCCTGGCAGCACAAATAAGCCCAAACACCCCTGAGTAGCCTCACCTGGGGCCTTCCCACCCCTGCTCATGGCCGAGGGGCTCCATTTCAGCTCAGATGGGGCTGTTGCTTCTCTCTTCTGAGGTGTGTTGTGGGTGGGCCCTTGCTTGGCCTGTCCTGCCGGCTGAGGGGCCCTGGTCTCTGCCCGCAGCCTCATCTCCTGCTCTGGGGCCTGGCTCACCCCCTCCCTGTGTCCGGGGCTGCCGAGGGAACCCCTCCCCAGCCTGGTACTGTTCAGGTATGGTGGGGCTGCCTGCCCCGGCTTGTGGGCTCTGTGGGTCACAACAGTGGGTGCCATGTTTTCTTACCGCCTCTGAAATGGAGGGGTGCGTGTGCGTGTTAAGATGAGGGCTGCAAGGTTAAGCCCTCAAGAACTATGGGATGCTGTTCTGAGCCTCTGTGAATATTAATCGTTCAACTAGTAATCTTTTTCGGCAGACATTGTTTGTCTCATAGCTACTTTTTCAATATTTCCTTTCAATCAGGCCCATATGCGGCTGTGGGCCTGTGTTCAGGGCACCCCACCCAAACCCTGCTCCCAGTGCATAATGGTGGCTTCTCTGCCCGGGCCTGTCAAGGGTTTTCAGAGTTGTGTCTAAATACTTGCGACTATTAATCAGTTAGTGCTTGCGAGGACCTAGAGAGATGAGGGAGCACCTCCACCCTAATGCTGGAGAACGGAGACCTGAAAGGCTGTGTGAATTTTTTAAATGTAAAATGTTGTATTATGTTCTTCAAAATATCTGCTAAGGTGGGATATCAAGCCTGAAACCCTAGATGGAGTTTTTGGTTAGTATGCTTTATAGAAATGTATCAAGCTGCTTATTATAATACTAGCCCTGGGTGATCATGGGTTCTGCAAATGTGGTGCTGTGCATCTTAAAAACAGGTACGCAGAATACAATGTTCATATAAATACTGACCACTAGCTACCTCTTTGACAATGTGTCCAGCATCACACGGACATGATTGGGCATGTGAAAGAAGATGTAAACATTGTCCAGTCCTCTGGATAGGTGAATTCAGTTTTCACAGGTTTGTGGTTTCCTGGCAAGACAACTGTTGAGACTTGGTATAGCAAGTACCCCCAAATGTTGGGTGTATGTTTCCTTTTGAGAGTATCTTCTGAAGTTGTCCTCTAACTTAATTATTAAAGCCTTCTGAAGTTGGGAAACAGTTCATCTCTTGTTGTTCTGCAAGCATCCTGCTTATAAGCCTGTCCTTATGGTGGTTGTGTTAAAAAAAAAAAAAAAAAAATTTTTTTTTAGATGAACAAAGAAATGTGCAGTTCTAGTTTTCATGTTAATCTTTCACATCTAATCTTTCTGAAAGGCATCCAAAAGTATAGGTCTTGTTTTGGTATACTGTAATTTCAATTTGCACTTTATGGTGAAGTTCTGCAAATGATTTATATCCTGTGCTCTTGATTAGAGTGGGATCCCTGTGCATATATATATAATGGAAGGTATATTTCATCCTTTGTTTGTAAAACATGAATGTAGCTTTTGGGCCCAAGTATTTACTGGTTAGAGCTGTAAAAAACATGTTTTAATTTTTCCTCCTCTGGCTCTGGGACTCCTTCTTAGATGAGAAGTGATTTCTATAAACAGCGAATGCATTTAATCTACTACCTTCAAGTGATAGGTAGTAAAAACTGGTACCACATGCATACATCCTTATTGAACTATTTGAGCAAAACTTGCATATTTCTTGATTTTTTTTTTTTTTAGCTATCTTTTTCCTGTTGTTCAGTAGGAATACTTTTTTTTTGAGTATTCTAAGATAAATCATTATAGTGGCTGGATGAACAAGCAACAGGGCCTTAATTAAAGAATGAATTTTGCAGCATGAAATTTGTACAGAAAATATATTCCTTTTGAACACTGAAACTATTTAATATCTGAGCTGTAATAAACTCTGTATTTTTCACTTCAATGCTGCATCCTATTACAGTTAGATAAAAACAGCGGTAACCTCTGTTTCTTCACAGTATGTTTTCATAAGGGATAAAATTTATGCATTACTGGAAAAATATTACAAGTAGGAAATTTATTGAGTTGTCAGTACAATAAGCATACTGAGCATAAAGTCTGAGGCTTTTGGCAATTATGTATAAAATTAATGTAGCAGAACTCAATGCAAGACCTTATTGAAGATTAAGGTGATAGTTATCTTAAATACAGTTGATTGCAGTCACCTCCCACACACCCACTAGCACAATGCCCAGGTGCTCAGGGTAGGATGACGTGTGCCACATGGAGGATAGTCGATGCCAGCTGTTGAGCCCTCATTACACCTTTGGGGTTCCCCTTCACTGGTGAAGACAATTGCTTTTTGCACAGGTCTCTTGCACCTTTTTGGACTCAGCAGTTGCATCGTATTAAGCAGCTCATCGTACAATTTCAAGATGAGACAGACCTGGTGGAGAAGCTGTATTGAAGCTCTTCCTCTTCTACTGCTTTATGACTATGAGGCCTTCAGTTTAAGGACAGCTGCAGCCTGGCTGCAGGTGTAACCATCTATAACAAAGGTGGAGGAAAAAGCAGGTTATGTGCGTGGTTAATTTGGGGCAGATGCCGTCTTCAATCAAGACATGCATATATATACACACATGTTCATGGTCTGGTACCTCTGGCAATACAAAGTTAGTGTATTACAGTGTGTCAGGTACCCAGATTACACCTTGTTACGCCATATGCCCAGTATAAAACTGGTCCCTTGTCCAACATCCTGACAATCTAACAAGAGTGTTGGGAAAAGAATAACAGGTAACTAAACATGGAAAACTGCAGTATGCGGGGTGGGGGCATGGACTAGTTCTCAGATCTCCCACCAAATCCACACCTCTAGTAGCTTCATGCAGTATGTATGTATTCCACATGGCTCCAGAGCAAATCAAGTGAACAGGCAAGTAGGGCAGCTGCCCCAACACATTTGCAAGCCAACCTTTGTTTCAGGCTGGTCTCTTGAAAAGCTAATGTTTGCAAAGTGCTGTAATCCACTTGGACAAGATGTAGATGCACTGTAGAACAGAAAATATTAATATGATTGATTTGAAGTAATAAAGTATCTTTTTGCATTTCTGCTCTTTCAGGAGATATTCCTGAGGGACTGGATGACAGGGCCCTTATTAAACTGGCAGCATGCATTTTGAGATGAGAAATTACATTTGATTCTAGCATTTGTATAAAGAAAACAAAAATCTCTGAGAGGTCCTCAGAGATGGAAGAAGAAGGGGAAGGTCACTGGTGTTATTACAGATGGGCCATTCATATTAAATGAAATAAAAAAGAATGGAAGTTATCATTGCAATTCTGTCTGACATGAGTTTTCTTTAGAGAAAATGATGTGGCTTGACACAACGTAACCTGACATAATGCGATGTGATGTTATAAATGAGAGGTACCATGGGTAGTTGTAATGTATAATTTGACACACTACCTGTGCTATGCATGAGCTGGCAAACAGTGTACTGTGGTTCACTGAGTACCCAAATTGCTTTCAAATGGCAAGCTTACCGTGTCATGATGCACAAAAGTAAGCTAGCAGTTGTTTGGTGGTTCAGTCATAGACTAAACAACTGTAGGCAGACAGACCCACTTTTGAGTTTTGGGCTGATGCATAGACACAGGTGCTGAACTAAGGAGTCAGAAAATACAAACTGGCATGTGGAAAAGATCTCTGCTACTATTATAGAGGTAGAAATAGAGCAGTGTGGCTCTTGTTTTTTTGCCATAAGCTTGGAGAGAGCCAGGCTGGTCTGAGCACTCCAAAACTGCTCAGCCAGCTGGGATACAACGAAGTGCAAAGATTAACTTTGAATCAGTGAGCCCAAGTCCCCACACTCTGATGGTTCCGGCAGTCTCCAGTTCAAGGAGAGCATGTTGTTGAAAAGTCATGAATTTTCTGGTAAATGCTGCCTTTTGACCAGGAGAAGGATGGGAGCAGTCAGGGGTGCACTTTTTTACTATTTACGTGTCCTTTTACTGCCAGCATCAGGATTGCTGAGAAGGGAAACAATTCTTTATTATTTTAAAAAATGACCACAAGAGAAATACCTCTGTAAGTATGAATGGGAAAACAAAGGAGGAGAGGAAAAAAATAAAATAAAATCTGTATTCTATGATTCCCTTCTTTCTCACTTCTGGCAAAAGGAGAGCTCAGCTGGATCAGAGAGAAAGAATGTCCAATATTGTCTTTAGCATACGAAGAATTTTTTTCTATCTTAAAATAGGAATTATTTTGATATAAAGATTATGTAGACTTACCAACCAAGCACCAAATCAATGAACACTTTCTCCGAAAGCAGAGTGTTGTTGATGTTATATGGACAAAATGGTTTCAACTAATGAGCAGGAAACACGTGTGACTGTAAGAAGAAGAGGGAACATGCAAAGAATTGTGTTACAAGATGAAATGGACAGGGGAGCATCACCTGTCTGAAGTGTTCAGCACTGATAGGGTTCCAAACTGTGTCCAGTTCTGGGGCTAATGATTGCTTGGCTAGCTTAATTTAAGACTTTGAATAGGCTGACAGTGCTCCATCATCTGGAATAACAATGGATTGGGATCATCTGAATAGTAGCAAAATCTGAGACAATCCAAGTATGCTAGCATTCTCTGTGTACTTACATAGAGAGACAATCTGGGTCCATCTGGGTTTATTAGCTCTGATTCAGGGATGGCCCTGATAATTTCACTCCACCTCTGTCTGGTGCTCCCTGGTGCCCTGGGTTTTGGGCATAGTGCTGGAGGAAGAAAAGTACTATTTGCTGTCTGCTACAGCATTAGGTCAAATGGGCCCTGAAGAAATATGGACTGAGGTGCAAAGATATTTGTTCTGAGGGGAAGCGTTTTGGGTTGTAAATATTGCTGGATTTTTGGCTGCTGTGAGTAAAATCTGTCATGGATCTCCTGCAGTTCTAACAGCATGGGACTGAGTGGTATCCACAAGGTTAATTAGCACAGGCTCTGTGGTATGAGAGGGGCTTGTGGTCTTAGGCCCATCTTCGTCCTGGGTATTGTGCAAGGGCATTGCATAGCACTGTTCAGAAGCGATGATTCTCAGCTTAAAGCAAGAGAGCACTCTGTAAAGTTAGAAATAATTTTTCTGGAAGGAATTTCGGGGACCTCACACACCTGTGATGTCTGTGCTGCCAGGCAAAAACTGGTTGGCATCTAGACTTTCAAGTAGTCCTGATGTAAAGTGTTTCCATTGTACCTTTCTCAGTCTTCATCTAACAGCAGACACAAACTTGTGCAGCAGGCGTGTGGTGTCTTCTGCAGGCTTCATCCCCTCTGGGGGACGATGAATGACACAGGAGATATCCCCAGGTTCACACACCTGAATTTCCTTCCTAGATGCCAGGAAGGAGAATGACATGAACCTTCTGACCTTTTATCTTAGTGCATAATCAGAATAAGGTGGGGCATTCCCACCAGCCCCACACCAGCAGCTGAGTCCCACTTTGTAGGTGTAGTCATAGAGGGATTTCTGAGCAGCCACAGTCTTTGCATTAGTGGATCTTTTTTTAGCTCATCTAGACCACAAGGACCTCTGGTTAATTTGTTGTGCCAGTATCCATGCAGGGTTTCTATGCTGGATTACATAAGAGCTAATTATTATTGTTACACAAAGTACATAAGTGATTTTTTTTGCTGCTCCTGTGCAAAGCGTTTAAGAAAAAAAATCCACAAATCTCCCTCTGCTTGCCTTTTTAGAAATGTGTCTGGATATTCTGTAAATGTAGTTTGATTCACATGCATGTTTTTCTGATTCTCTGGAGAATAAAGGCGTTGTTTTAAAAGTTGTAATTATGAAGCTACGTTATTAAATAAAACAATAATTATTTCAATACAAATATTTTCAAAGCCAAAAAGCATAAAAGAAATTAAAATGTTCTTTTTCTTCCTGCCTTGTCCAGTGCTGAGTGACTGGATTTCTGCCCATCCTGCAATGATATGCATTCATCACACATACCACAGCAGAGGCTTCTCTGCAGGCAAAGATACGGCAAACCAGAAACAATCTGTGACCAAATTTTTGATGGGTGCAAACTGTCATAGTTCTGTGGGTTTAGTGGCCAATTTAAATGCTCTTAGTTTTTTTGGCCCTGGGTTCATGAAAGTAATTGGGTCTGATGAGACAGATAATTTTCAACACCCTTCTCCCTCTCACCCCTGGTTTTTAGCTCTAGAGAGACTAGAGATGAGGTGTATTTCATGTCAGAGGCAAATGGGTGAAGCTGTTTTCTGACTCAGTTATTGGTTAAGCTACACCTGGCATAGCACTTTCCATTGTTTCCACTTTGACCCAGTCTCTTTCTTGCTTCTGACTATGTCAACCTTTCACAAAACCAGAAATGAGTAGGATCTAGTGCGTTTGCCCAACTGGCTGCTATGTTGCAGAACCACTGCTGTGCAGGAGAGGCCACACGTACAGGCAGGGCTCCTGCAGAGCTGAGCACTTTGCCAAGGATACATCAGAGGATCTGGACAGAGATTGGCCATGACATGGAGGAAAAAAAATAAGTCATGGCAGAGTCAGAAGAAAAGCTTTTGTTTTGAAACAGAAAGCCCGGTTGTGTGCCAGAGTGGACTCCAGTAGCTCTTATGGAGATAGAAAAGCAGATAAAGTGCTGGTGTGTTTTGAAAAAAAAAAGAAAACAAATCCAACAGACACACAGCAACTCACTAAAGTCAAACAACAACAACAACAGAAAATGCAACCCAAAGTGCTTTTGCTAAGCTTAGCAATACCTGTTGAACATTTGTGCAGACTAAGGAGAGCTCTTGGTCATCTCTTGGTGTGCCTGTTGTTCTTTTAAGGCTTTCCAGCTGCTCCTCTTGAGTTTGAGATAAAGATATGTATCTGTGTGGTGGTGGCTTTTTTTAGACTTGACCTTGAATTCATTGTCTGAGTTTTGAACTTTGCAAAGCTCCCTAGCTCCTGGCCCAAGAAAGCTGCCTGGGAACACAGAGAGCATATCTTCTCAGCCAGCACCAGGGGCTGGATACCTGTGGTGCTGCTCAGACCATCTGGGCTGGGACCCTGCCTCTGTTTCCATAGAAACTGTTCTTCCTCCAAAGCTAAGACAAAGGTCCTTGGAGTATGCAGCCATCCTCACCTCCAGGTGACGCCCAGCAAAATTTGTCTGACAAAGGGTAAATGTACTCAGTACTGGAATTGTGGGGAGACATACAAACATCACTTCTGAAATCAGGTCAAAATGAGCAAATGGTTTTGGTGAGGAGAAAAGATGCTCGTATCAGAAATGTTAAAATGATTCATTTTGTAAAGCTGAATTACTTCATTTTCCTGTAGTGTTGTGGTTTTGGTTTTGGTTTTTTTTTTTTTTAAATCCTCTTAAAATTTTTGTTTCAAAATAGCTTTTAGCTTTTTAAAAAAGTTAACCTAGGTAAAATGTGGAAAAAAGCGATAAGCAAAACAGTCATATAACCCCCAAACAAAACAAACCTTTCACTTCTATTGTAACTTTTCATTTTGACTGCAAATGGATGTTTTCCATTTCACTCAATATCCTTTCCCCTGCCTGCTACTCCTACTACAAATCATACATATCAAAACTGAAACAATATTTTTTTTCTGCACACTTTCCATTTGGCCAAATCAGTTCTTGCTCAGCCATACTCTGTGATGTCTACTGTGCTGCTGCTCCTATGGAGGATGTAGTGGCCTGTTACTGGCTCAGGCAGTGCTGCTTTCTGTCACTGTTAACTAGCAGGACACACGAACACTGTCAAATACCATGACTCCATCCTCTTCCTTCACTGTAGGAAAACTCGGAACTCTTGCATTAAATCTCTCGAGCTCTTTTACTGGCTGTTAAATGTGAAGGAAGGTTTAGCGGATAATTCTGAGAAATCTTGGTGGGTGGAAAATGCTGGTTTTATTCCTCTGAGTATAGAAGGGAGGAGAATACAGATTTTAAGCATCTGAAGTTTAAAAAAAAAAATACCTAAGATGAAATATTTTTGTAAAAGTGGGGATGTTCTTAAAAAAAAGAAAAAAAATGCAAAGAGAATGCCCTCTCATTTTAATTTCTGCTGTTGTGGGTTGTGTGTGACCTTGACAGAAGATTATCTGATTTTTCAGAGACAGTGAGCACTTGCAGTGACTGAGTTTGGGTAGATTTCCACTTGTTTGCTATGATGGCAAATCAGGACCCTAGTTATTTAGAATCAGAATCACCTGGCGTTGAAAGCTGCCTGAAAAGGCTGGGCTTTGAGTTGTATACCAGGTACAGAACCAATGCAGCACTTGCCTCAGAGAACTCTTTAATAGTAAAACCAGTCATCCTCAGGGTATTCAGCCCCCTGAGCTGGAAGACAGGGATGGAGAACAGAATAAACCCCCCATAATCCAAGAGGAAGCAGTTAGTGACCCGCTACGCCAACTGGACAGCCACAAGTCTATGGGGCCAGATGGGATCCATCCAAGAGTGCTGAGGGAGCTGGCGGAGGAGCTTGCCAAGCTACTCTCTGTCATTTATCAGTGGTTCTGGTCAATGGAGGAGGTCCCAGACAACTGGAGGCTTGCCAATGTGACACCCATCTACAAGAAGGGCCGGAAGGAGGATCCAGGCAACTACAGGCCTGTCAGCCTGACCTTAGTACCAGGAAAGATCATGGAACGGATCATCCTGAGTGCACTCACGCAGCATGTGAAGGACAACCAGGGGACCAGACCCAGCCAGTATGGGTTCATGAAAGGCAGGTCCTGCTTGACCAACCTGATCTCCTTTTATGACCAGGTGACCTGCCTGGTGGATGAAGGAAAGGCTGTGGTTGTTGTCTACCTGGACTTTAGTAAGGCCTTTGACACAGTTTCCCACACCATTCTGCTAGAGAAGCTGGCAGCCCATGGCTTAGACAGGTGTACTCTTCGCTGGATTGAAAACTGTCTGGATGGCCGAGCCCAGAGAGTTGTGGTGAATGGCATTAAATCCAGTTGGCGGCAGGTCTCAAGCGGTGTTCCTCAGGGCTCAGTTTTGGGGCCAGCCTTGTTTAATACCTTTATTGATGGTCTGGACGAGGGGACTGAGTGTACCCCCAGTAAGTTTGCAGATGACACCAAATTAAGTGGGAGTGTTGATCTGCTTGAGGGTAGGAAGGCTCTGCAGAGAGATCTGGACAGACTGGATAGATGGGCTGAAGCCAATTGCATGAGGTTTAACAAGGCCAAGTGCTGGGTCCTGCACTTTGGTCACAACAACCCCAGGCAACACTACAGGCTTGGGGAGGAGTGGCTGGAAAGCTGCCTGGCAGAAAAGGATCTGGGGGTCCTGGTGGACAGCCAGCTGAACATGAGCCAGCAGCGTGCCCAGGTAGCCAAGAAGGCCAATGGCATCTTGGCCTTTATCAAGAATAGTGTGGCCAGCAGGAGTAGGGAAGTGGTTATCCCCCTGTACTCAGCGCTGGTGAGGCTGCTGCTTGAGTACTGTGTTCAGTTTGGGACATTGAGGTGCTGGAGCATGTCCAGAGGAGGGCAACAAAGCTGGTGAGGGGTCTGGAGGGGTCTTATGAGGAGCAGCTGAAGGAATTAAGATTGTTTAGTCTGGAGAAGAGAAGGTTGAGGGGAGACCTAATGGCTCTCTACAGTTACCTGAAAGGAGGTTGTAGTGAGATGGGAGCTGGTCTCTTCTCCCAAGTAACTAGTGATAGGACAAGAGGAAACGGGTTCAAGTTGTGCCAGGGGAGGTTTAGGCTAGACATTGGGAAAAATTTTTTCACTGAAAGAGTTCTCAAACGTTGGAACCGGCAGCCCAGGGAGGTGGTTGAGTCACCATCCCTAGATGCGTTTAGAAGTTGTGTAGATATGGTGCTTAGAGACATGCTTTAGTGGCGGACCTGGTAGAGTAGGGTCAATGCTTGGACTAGATGATCTTAAAGGTCTTTTCCAATGATTCTATGATTCTACCATGTGGCCAGCATGTTGAGCATTTTTTTACTCTTAGAGTGTAAAACATTAATAGAAGGGACAAGAGTGACACAGAAAAGAAAGGGAGAAAAGTTAAAAGAGAGCATCTGTCATTCATTTAGTGGCCAGCCCAGCCCAAACCACGACAGTCATTATCCCATTCTGTGAAGGAGGCAGCAACTGCTTTTTGCTCTCCAACAGGAAACCATGAAAGAGGAAAAATGAGCAGAGTACTGGAGTGAAAATTTTTACAATGTGATTTTTCTCTATGTTCATTTGATACCAAAATGTCAACATCAATACCTGCTAACAATAAGTTTTAGAAGCTCTAAACCAAGAGGGTTAAGGAAAGTTGAACTATTGTCTTATGCTGTCCTTGACTTTGATATACTGTAGTAGGGGAGAGAAGTAATACTGTGTTTTGTAGTCATGAAAGTAATTGTGTATATTGTTCTTCAGAAAGATTAAAAAATATCAGTGTAATTAAACCAGTTATCCTTTTTAGAAGTTCAGGCTGATGTTACCTATTTTAACTTGTATATTCTGACAGAGAAGCAAAACACACTGAAAGCTTATTCTTTGTCTTACTGTTACCTGTACAGCTTCTTTGTTTCAGATATTACTAGTGTGCACTTCTAAGGTGTTCCCAACCCTGTGCTGCAAAATACTGTAGAGTCTTAAAACTAAAAGATGTTCCATGCTCCGGATACCTTTTTATATTTCTGTTACTTTCATACTGCACCATTTTCTCCTCATAGTCACTCACCAAAATGGCGAGTGGGATTGAGCTCCCATGGAAGTGAATGGTCAGATTCAGTCCCAAGCACGGGCCATCAGCAGTCTGAGAAGTCAGCTGGTGAAGAGGAATGGCAGTAGAGGTTCAGCTTCCTTTTTAATGAACAGAGAAGCTTGGTCATATATGCAGGGTTCAACAGCAGGGTGGGGGGGAAGGATTCTGCTGTACTATAGCAATTGTGCTTTCTTCACATGTGGGTGTAAAGGGCACAGGATAGAAAGAATTCAGAAATACTCACCTGCTTATGTTAAAAAGCTCACAGCAAGGGTTTGTTTCAGTCAAGCGAGCTATAAAGTCAGAGTGCTTTTGGGGGAAAAAAAAATCCCAAATAGTGTGAAAACATACTGAAAAAGCTCATGTTAATGGAAGAGAATCTTTTGAGTTTTCTTCTCCCAGTGGAAATGAATATGCGTAAAAAACATTAATCCTTGCTTAATGGTGTAAAAAGAGATGCACAGTCTTTCCTATTAAGTATTCATGAACACTGACATTGAAAAAAGGAAAAATGCTTGCTTGCCAGTGTATTGTATTTTGTACCTGATCAAAGGGCATAACCCCATGAGAACTTAAGTAACGGTTGTCGTGATTGTTGCCTACTGGCTATTGTCCCTGAAGCAGAGCTGCTATAACATGGGCTGTCCTAATCCACTTCAGTGCAAAGTCCTCTGGCTTGATTTAAAATATTGTTGGATGGCATATGAGGACTAGTCACATGATTAATTACTGAGGCACAGCTGTAATGGAAATAGCCAACTGATAAATAAGCATATCAGCTGTTTCCAAAGTCCACACATGACTATGCCGTGTTAATATCAGTGACATCAAGCTGAACCTCAAATAAATATATATGTATTCTTTCTACCTGAGGCTTTCTGAATATCTTCTAAAGGTGGATATTGTGAGGTTTTTTTCTTCTGGTATTTTAAGGGAGATATAGAGAGGTTAAGTGATTTGCACAAGGTTATTTAAGTCTAGAAGCTAGGAAGAGAATTTAGTTATTTCACTAAATCTACTTCTTAGATAAAACTCTCTCATCTACCAAAACTGATTTTTGCATAAAACATGAACCAAGAAAGGCATTATTATTTTTGTCTCAAAGTAATGTATTCATATTTAGTGAGGGGGAAATATCAAAATCTGTCTTTTCTAGCTATTTGACTGACAGGCTTCTGCTGTGCTTTTAAGAAGTTTTATAACATTGATGTTTCATAAACTAGTGTGGATGTGTGTGTACATATATATATATGTGTACATTTCTCTACATGCAAATTTTCTGCACATGGAAGTATCTGAGAAATCAAACAATTGAAATGCTAAAATAATGATGCTTAAATAATGCTGAGAGGTCCCAGAGAATATAACGTAATTAAATGTAAAATTGTTACAATAGGTATAGACTATCATAAGAGGTCGTTCTTTTTTAAATTTATTATTGTCAAGATAATCAGACCTTCTGTATTGCATTGGTGGCTGTTTCCTCATGATTTTGTTGTTTTGCTTCAAGTTGGCAAGGAGAGTCCAAGACAAGGGCTGTAAGTTAACTACAAATACCAAAACCACAATGGTAGCAGTGGAGGAAAAACAAAGAAGATGGAGGCAATTTTTATCCTAAGTCTCTTATTACCCCAATAACATTTTTCTTAAACCCCCAGATCCTGGAGATGTATAATTCTGACAACCTTACTTTTAAGAACAGTAACAAAGGAGATTCTACCCTCAAAGCTATAGAAAAAATTTCAATAGCACAAATACCAATGAGTTAAAGAATCAGAAGATGGATGAAAGGAATCCTATTTTTGTGTGCTAGAAGAACATGATTCTTAATGCTAATACTGGGATCAGCACTGGAAATACTTTGCTGGGATATGCTACTGATCCAGCATAAGCAATAGATATTTTGCAAGGGGTTGTGGCAGGGTGAGCAAGATCTCTCATATAAGAGAACAGCAACAACGTTAAAGGTCCTGGGAGATACTATGCTGCAGACATCAGCAGGTGGAACTTGTTACCTAAAACCTTTAAAGGAGGAATCTTCCCTATATTATCATAATAGTTCAGTAGCACTAAAGCAAGATCTCAGCGGCTGGTATACATGTCTAAATATTTCAAGAAAGAAGACTTGGATTGATTTCACGATTGTCTTTTGCAGAAAGAGAGGCTCTTGTACTTTTAAGAGTCATTATTTTCAGCTTGGGTTTCAGTGGGTGACAGGCATATGCACACAAAATCCCCAAGCCCCAGGGCCAGGGATTAAGCTGAATGACCAGAGTATAGTCTCTATGTCATAATTTTAATTCAAGTAAACATTCAGACTCTTGAAATAAAGCTGACAGGCAGGGGAGAGACAGACTTCCTAGAGATCAGGACCTGGACAGGTATGAGAAAGGTGTCTGTCAGCTTTTTGCAGTCTGTTTCTTTGAACCATCTTGCTGCCTGAAATGATGCCCACTTTTTTTCTGCGGGGTCTTTCTAGAGCAGTGAGCCCATCTTGCCTCGGTGCCTGCTGGCTGATGATTGCTGCACCTGTGTTTCCTTAAATTAGTCACATGTTGGCTGGCAGTGGTATAATGGCACCCAGTTGACAAGAAATAGCTTAGGGACTCATTCTATGTCCCAGGAATAAACTGGGATTATTGAACTATTATTTTTTCCCCCTGAGGTGATCGCTTTCTTCGTGGGCAGCAGAAGAAAAGATGAAACAAGCTAAACTAGATTAAGGGATTTCCTCTTATTCCCAGCTCTTATTTTCATTTGTTCCTGTTGTTTCCCCCCCTGCAGTGCTGTGGAACTACAGCTATGCTTTACCTTGCAGTTAACCTTTGAAAGAGAAATACAGGAATGTGGGCTCTTTCTCCAGCTCTGAGGGGAGACTGAAAATGCAAGGTTGTAGAAAGTAGAGGGAAATTAGGATGTTAAGGGCTATTGCTTATGGAGGAGTTTTCCTTGTAGGTAACAGGCACAGAGGATGCACAACTATAAGTGAGGCATGTATAGACTTATTTTGCAGTGTGCCAGAATGGCACTCAAATTGCCACAACTCATCCCCCTTCTGTAAAGCCACTATGCTGGATGAATAGCTGCTTGAGAGGAAGACGGTAGGAAAATGCCTGTATAGAGGTATCTCTTTCTTTTAAAATGTGACAAATGTGGGGTAAGTGCTGGCCACTGTTGCCTGTACATAGAATTTGGGTATTTTCTCAGGGTGTGAAAGATGTTCATTTGGTTTTCTTCCCGGTCTGAGAAAGCTGAAAGCTACCTGTCTTGCTAAGAATGGCACTCTCCAGTTCTTTCCTTTCCACCCTTTGGGTTGTTGTTTTTTTAGGGAGGTGTTTCAATGAGAAGAGATCCATGAGACCAAATAAAACAAAGGGAGGAGGTACCCCTATGTCCTAATAGGATATTTGCCTGGAAATTCTGGTATTCTGCTCCCTCAAAAGATGAACTATTTTATCTCATGATTGGTCTGTATAAAGTGCAGGCTTGACATTTCATGATACAGTGCAGGTAATCGAGGGAGAGCTGAGCAGGGTCCTTTGTTTATCCAGAGTTGCAATTTTGATGGAACATATCTGTCCTCCACCTAAGTCTTGCTTTAGAACAATAAATCCTATTCTGAGCCTGACCCCAGATATTTTTTTCTAAACTTGAGTGAGATACATTTGATAAGGCACTTGCATGTGTGTGTAGTTTTACACAGAAAAATCAAAAAGCAGGATTTTCAGTCTTTTCAATGGGGAGAATACTTCTTCCCCATTCCTGGAGGCTGTGAAGAAGCAGTTTGGGATGCTGAGGTCTACACAGAATTTTCTGCACGTAGCTGAACCCAGCTCGCTTGGAGGCAATATCCATCTCTTGGGGGGAACAAAAGGGAAAGAAAAGGACCCCTATTTATCCTGCTGTCAAACAGTACAACACAAGTCAGCAGACAGTGCCTGTGGTCATCACCTGTGGAAAAAGTTGCTACTGAAATTGCTGCCATAACATGGTCCCCAAAGCACGTCTAGGTATCTAGTTTAACGCTAGTTAAACACATCTACCAGGTTGGCAGTCCCTATGGACTTTAGACTAAAAGCTGAGTTGTGGGACTTGGGTTCCTAGATCATTCCTGTGCTTTGGGGAACCTTGTCCTGTGCCTCCTTTTTCAGGCACCTAAATTTACATTTTGTTTTGTGAAAGACAATTGTTAGTCATTCTCTTAAAATACTCATTTCTTGACGCTTTATTCCTCCTGCTTGTAATGTCTTGAAAGTCCATCCAGGCCAATTTGCATTGGCCCCTGCAAAATCAAATTGTTAGCTGTATTCTGTAATAGACCATACAAGAAATCAGTCACCAGGTTCTCCCCAATTTAAGCAATTTCCAGTGGAGTCTGAGGGGTTTGTCATACTGTTCTGTGGGGCAGGATTAGGCCCCAGCTGTGGCTAGATTTCAGGTTTCCAGGCTTCCAAGGGTACCTAATGAAACAGCAGTGAATGAAGTATTTTAAAATGCAAGATGAGTCTGTTCTCTTAAGAGTGCTATATTAAAGAAAATGATTCTGAATGCACATGGTAGGGTGGCGTGCCATAAGTTATGGTCTTCCACCGTGGAAATAAGTAGCAAAACAATAGGAACTGAACAGACTTCACTGTCTCAAAGCTAAGCATTTTTCATCTACCTTCCCACCTCCATTAGATGCAGCAATTAAAAAGTGGGCCATGAAACTGTTCAGACATAGAAAATTAAATAGAGCTTTGAAGACATCACTCTAAGTATCTGTCAATTGTCTGTCATTAACTAAAAAAGGAAAAACAAAGGCGACCATTTGATATTTGGCTGCAGAACACTGGAGGTTTCTAGGGAGTGTGTGTCAGCCTCCTGTGACAAAGTATTTCAGCTTCTGTCCGCTTTCCCTGTGTGTTTAACCCTTTGCCTGCTGTGCTGCCAAGCATTTCCCACATGACTGCAGTACAGGTTCCCAGCTCTCTCTTTCTGTAACCTGATCAGCACAATCAAGGGCTGATGGGGCTTCAGGGCACTGACAAAGCAGCCTTAATCAGCAGACCCAGGGCTCTAGCTACTGAAGTGCTGCTTATTCTTTACAGTATTCACTCTAAGGGAAAAGGATTTGTGTGAGTCACTACCACTATTTTCTTTCATAGCTGAAATGAAATCTCTGCGTTCTCCCTCTTCTTTTGTTCAGCCTGGCTCCTCTGATGCTGGGCTGTGGGATCCAAAGAGTGTTTGGACTGCAAAGCCTTCCTTCTGGGGACCTTATGATGGGCTGGGGCTCAATGAGTGTGTTCCAGCACGGAGCACTGCAGAGACCCTGAATTGCTTTGCTGGAGTCACCTGTAACTTGATTTTACTGACTGACTAACACATGCCAGAGGCCTCTCTCTGAGTTGTGTGTTTACAGCTACTTTGGCCCCTTTTTTCCCCTGTGTGAGAGGTTTGACCCACACTTAAAAGGCTACCCAAGCTGTTTTCTTACTTCCTGTCTCCCACCAGTTCCTATTTCTAATGCCCAGGCTGTGGCTGGCGTGAATACACCCCTGTTCACCTGGGTCTAAATTAATTGGCCTAATTTAGAATTCTAACAGCTGGTTGTAAGCTGTTGCCTGAAACATGTGGGGGAGTGCCAGGGTGCAGTGACCTGCCAGCCAGGTCTGTGGCAGCAGGGGCTCCCTCCACCCAGCACAGAGGTTGTCCACCCTCAGCCCTGATACCGCAACATATTGTCTCCTCTGTGGCTCTCCTTTGGAAACCTTCTGGCTGAACGGTAACTGAGCTACCTTTTTAATTCTCTGCAAAACTTTCTAAAGCAACCTGTTTGTGCTGTGGGCCTGCAGAGATTGCTAGTAAGCTGGGTTAGGAAGAAGGGAAGGGAGTTAATTTCACAGCATTTTCTCCTGAATGGTAACAACTGAATTAACTTCTGATATAAAAATGACACAAGTGATACGTTTGTAGCTGTAAGACTCCTGATGATAATGCCATCAAAACCGTTTTATTTTTTTCCCCTCCTCTGGATTTTTTGACATACCTGGTATGAGCTGCTCTTGAATGCAGGCTCATTTCAGCATGGGCTTGAGTAATGTTACTGGGGGAAAAAACAGAAGCAAGATGTTTGTGCTGACACACAAAAAGCCTCATTTGTAGACTTGTTCCAAGTTATCTCCTTGTTGCTTTCTATTGTTTGACTTTTGTTTCTTGCTTCTGAGGCTTCTGTTGCTATTTCAAGATTTTCTGTAATGTGGACTCTGTCTTTGATCTTGTTTTGTTTATTCTCAGTGTTTTTGCAATCCAAGCAGAAGCAAATGTTATTTGGAAAACAGTAAGTTTGAACCTTTCGGTGGTTGCTCATTGCTGCTAAAAATTCAGAACATACTTTTTTTTTTCTTTTAATTTGGAATACTGCTGATTCTTGCAGAAAGTATTAGAAAGAACTAGACTGGGATTTTTTTTTTAAGTTTTTTTTTTAATCTGTGAAGAAAACTACAGTGTTAATTGAAAGACTCACTAAGTGAAGCAGTTTCAGCTGGCAGTGTTTGATGATTGTAACTGTTCTATTCTTAATTCTGGAAGCCTAAAATTAGACCACTACATCCAGACCTGCATCTTTCAATGGTCTGTCCTGAGTTTATTTGAGGGGATGCTCTTGCAATGCTAAAGGCTTTTATTTCAGCTGTATTGCAGAGCATTTAATTTTTCTGACAGTGGCATACTAGGTAGGTGCCTAAATATGGATGTAGAAACTTATCAGTAGTCACCTATTTTCTAATGTCTTGGACAGAATTATATCTCTCTGAATGTGTCTGTTAGTCATTTCCATGTTGGCTAAGAGAATTTTGGTGGTTTCTGATTCCAATATTTTCTTTTTGGTAGAAGTTATCAACAGTAGTTAATTCCATTTGAATGTAGCCTGGGAGATCTAGTTTTGTTAATGTTCAGTAATTGTGTGCACTAGAAAACTGTCCACGTTTGATAGCATGAAGTGGCCTGGGATCTCAGCAGAGCTAAGGTTCCAGTCCAGTCTTCCAAATTCTTAACAACATATGATGTTGTTATAGTTATTGTTATATGTAATATCTTGTTGTATATAGTGTTGTTATATGTAATATATAATATCCATATTAAGAGCAGGCTCCCATGGTAGCGGCCATTTTCCAGAGAAATCTGGAATGAAACTGTCCTGTAATTAAAAAGCATTTTTTTTACATTTTTCTGTAAAAGGACTAATTCGCTTTGGCAGCTGATAGATTGAATTGAATGTAATTTGGGGGATAAAATATAAAAAACCCCAACAAACCAAACGCGTGTAAAAGGGAAAGCCTTTCAGTCATCTCCCATCCCTCTGCCCCAGTGATAAAGCTTGGAAACTTTTGCATTTGTTGGAATTTTTTTTTTTTTGTTGTTGTTGTGTGTGTTGTATTTGTGAGGAGTTTTGGTCTTGTCTTTTCTGGAAACTTCAGTTATAAGAACTGTTTGTGGTGGTTTGTTTATCTTGTAACAGATTGAAGGAAAAGGGTAGCATTATGCTTTTATTCCTTTAAGGAGCTCTCAGTGTGCTATGCGTGACTTGAAAGAGTAGGAAAAAGTGGCCCAGAGCAAAATGAGGTGACAAATTATTTATCATTTCCCCTTTAACCACTCGATATTTGACTTGTTTGTTAAACCCTATTGAACATTAGTGTTGAAATGTGTTACAAGATGCTATTTGCCATAGATAGACATCACTTTTTTTTAGTTAAATTGTGAGACCTGCCAGTGCAGCACAGATATATCTGGTGTTGTCTTTGTTTTTCCAAAGTGAGAGAAAACAAGGAAGGGGAAGGGAGAGTGGAAGAAATGCACCCAGCCCTAAACCTTAAGGACAGGTGGCTTAAAGTACCTCTTTCATCCTTTATTTAAGAAAGGACACTGCTAAGGGTATACAAGGTATTACAATTCTTTTTGGGTAACTTATGATTTTTTCTTTGTTGTTGAATGAGCTGTTATCTTCCTGGAAACTGTGTCTTTGCTATCTTGGTGAGATACTTCATTGAAACATGATTTTTCTGCGGAGGAAAGAGTTTTGAAGGTGGAAGGGTAGAACTTCACCTTTGCAGCAGCTAATCTAGCTTCCCAGGCCAGGTGTCACAAAACATTTGTTTGTTCACAGTTAATTTAAGTGGGGGGGGGGGGGGGGGGGAAGTTGCCTATGCTATGTTCAGTGTTGACAATGCCAGCAGAGACTCCATGTTGTCAAAATGGATGGAAATCATGTTATCACAGAGTTGGGGCTAGCAGTAGCTGCTGGGCTTTGCCAAACCATGGGAGGCACAGTGCTCTGAAACAGGCTCAGCTGTGGCTTGGACCCTTGAAAGCAGCAGCTTGTTGGCATCACTGCTAAGTTCTGTGGAGCAAAATGTGCAACTCTTTATGCATGTTACCTAAAACTATCGTACCTTTCTGTGGACAACTTGTATATAATTTTATAAATTGGTTTAAAGAAAATTGGCAAAGATGTAATGTTTAGATGTCTCAGGCTGATGTCTCCTATAACTGAAACCTGACCACCTCAGAAAGAAAAGTCAAAGTGACTGTCTTACATGTACTTTAAGGTGTGATACTGGGCAACTTGAAGGATCTCTGGAAGATGATCTGTGTGGGTTTGTAGGGTTTGTGAGGAAGCTGGTGGAGTGAGAGCAAGATACTTGAGATTACTGTGCAGAGGAGCCCCAGCAGGTGTGAGATGGAGTAGCTTTTAATCCATGATTAACTCAATTGAGGTTGCAATTTGTTCCAGCTGGGGAGAACAGACTTTGCTGTCTTTGCTGTCTTTGTCCCCAGTTAAATACAAGAGCCCTCCAGGCCTTTGACCATGACAGTCAAGTCTAGGCACTGTGTGAAACAACAACCCCATGTCTGTATTCGCTGTGGGACAGCTAGTCTTAGTCTTTTCTTTTTTGCCTGTTTTTCCATAGAGCCCCCCTTGGGTTAAGTCAGATACTGAATGTGCCAGTGAGCAGGCCAACGTATAATGTTAATACACTGCTTCAGAGCAGTCTCAAATCAACCTGTGTTTCTTGAAAGACATAAGAAATGTTATTCATACACAGAGACAACTATGGTAAAAATGAGATTTTAATTCGTGTCACTCATAATGGTTCCATAATGTATTTTTCCAGTCCTGCAAAAGCTTTAAGTTTATAAAAATGATGTAAACTTTCCTCCCACACATATCTGGATTACTAAATTGCTATGGCTTGGGGCCTTTCTTAAGACTATGATATCTGTTCTTACTGGAAAATCCAGTCAAGATCAAGGCTGTGTAAGGTTAGCTGTTGAGCAAGATGCATTAAGATGTTGTCCTGCTGCCACAGAGCATGCATTCTCCTGCAGTGTATGGGAATGATTTTGTAACGAGCTACAGCTGGGTCCCCTAGGCTCATCCAGCACAGGGACTGAATTATCTGTTTGATAAATACTTTTTAGACTTTATCAGATCATACCTAACCACGGGTTCTATGAAAAGTTTGTTTACTGAATGAGGCTTCCTCCTCTGGTTGAAATGTTTATATTGACGAAATCCTGAATATGGTATGGATTTATATCTCTTAGCTAGTTCCTCTTTCCTGGTAGGAAGGACACAGAGAGAAAGGACCATAGTGTACCCCTGTGCTGGCATACGGCTCTTGACTCAGACTAGTAGCCTACAGGAAAACAGCACTGTAGTTTGCCAGAAATCATGAGGTATGCAAATAGGAGTGATTCACTTGGTTCTGGCAGAGCTGGCCTTGAAACCAAACGTTGATTCACCAGTTTTCATCCCAAAACAGTGACAATTCTAAACTGGGATAAAAAGCTGTCCCCTCTCCCCCAGAGCATGCAATTAAAATATCACAATGTTTTGCTTATGAAACTCGGTGTGCTCCCCAGGATCCCTGACTGCTGCTGTGCGAAGCTGATGGGGGTTGACTGTTTTGCTGCTGTTTATCAGTGGGGGTTGCTAGTAAAACTGAAAGGGTTACGTCGGTTTTGTTCAGCAGCTTCGTGGGCTCCTGGGGTTTCCTGGTGAGTGGGAGATTGTCCTGGGAGTCACAGGCAGGAGTCAGGCAGCTGGGTGGCTCTGAAACCTGCAAGTCCTTGCATCCAGCTCCTTACTGTTGAGGAGCCAGGTAAAGAAACAGTTACAAAACAGGCAGATTTCCAGCCCTGCCTCTGCCGATCTTCTGTCAAAAGACAGTTTCTGTGAAGTGAAACGTTAGCATTTGACAAATTGCAGTTTTATGACAGAATAAAGATCAGTCAGAAAATTTGTCGTATCTTTTGATTTTGATCTTGCTTGCATCTGACTTAGGAACAATCTGCTCTTTGGATGATAGGCAAAACCTACAAGTTTATCTCTGCCTGAGAAGCAACAGGCCTTTTACTCATTAAGCCATATTAGTTTGAGTTTCATGCTATATTGACCACAGACATGTAGATCCTCACTGCCTGGGAAAGCAGACAAATCTCTTTTCGCAACTTACTGCGAGATCTTTGGCAGGCATAGTCAGTGAAGGTATGCCAGCTCTCCTGGACTTAACCTGCGATACTCTGTGCCTGTACAGCGGTGTTTGAGTCTGTGTGTGCACACAAGCAAGTGTGGATGCTTGTGACTTGCTGAATGTATGGCAAGGGGTATAACCATAACTGTGCTGCTTCCACAGGCTGAAGATACTGTGATTTAATTGTTAATATTCTCTTTTAATTGCTGTTCTTTAAAAGGGGAGCATTTAAAAGTAAATGTCATTGTTCATATGCCTCTTTAAAGCATTGTTAATCTACAACTGCGTACCTAAATTCTATTTGAACACTTTTTAAATCTGTAATAGTTTCTTATTTAATCAGCTAGTTTGTAACAAATGGCCTGGAAACAAAATATAATCCACTGGAGTTTCTTCTATAGCAAATTCTCCCTAAAATAAAATGAGACTAGCAGCAAGGAAGAATGTAACTCCCTTCCCACCATCACCATTTATGCTATACTCTTTTTTTTTTTTTTTTTAAATATTTGTTTGTATGGAATTGATAAATAGTTTGATTTTTAGTGAGAAGATTGCTGGGTTCCTGTAAAAGCTCTACATTTCTAGTAAGTCATTCAACTAATGGTGTGTTTTGTTTTGTGTTGGTAGTTATGTACCTCTGCATAGCTGTTCAAGGCTTTCACAGCCCCAAGGTCCCCTGGGTATTCTTTTGTACTATAAAGACTGATTATTTTAACCCAAGTTGTCTTGGACTTCTGTTCTTTGTCTTGATACGAAGTTTTTCAGGAATTGCTGCAGTTGTATACTTAAAAGGGAATATATAAAGCAAATAAAAAAACCCCAAAACAAAACCCGAAGCAGCATATTCTTGGTGGCTTTCCCCCAGATTTTGCAAACATTTCTTTAATGCTGATCTATTGAAGTCAATATCTGTATGTCCATCTGAGATCTCTTTAATGTCTTGAGGAACAACAGAAGTCATGCCTCAAGCAGCTGATCAACAAATTGGTAACTTTGTTCTATGACCCAGAAAATGACCTAATCCATTCTCACATAGATTTGTCATCTCCAGTACTGACAAAAACAACAACAAAAACGCTTGTGTTTTTCAGGGAAGCAGATGGACGTTTTCTTTCTAAGAAAGTTGAGAGTTTTCTGTTGAAAATGTGCCATCCTCCAACTGTGCTAGAACATTTTCTGTGCAAGAGGAAAGGAGGGCAGGTAAAAGACCACATCAGGAACTGAAATGAAGTTTTTTCTGGAAGATAGTTCAGTAATCAATCAAAATCACCAGCTGCTTAAGTTTCAAGTTGTAAAATGAGGGGATGGAACAATGGAGTCCACCTCTTCAAAAATTAGTTGAGACAGGTTTTTTTGATGGGCATACCTGTTTTCATTCCTGTGACAAATGGAAAAATTCAAATTTTGCTTTTTACACCTGGCTTCAGTGTTTCATTATTGTCATGTCCTTGAAAACTCAGCTTTCATTTGGAAAAAGAAGTCTCACAGCTGTTAGGATACAGTTCCAGAGACAAAGATCACTGAAAACAAACTAATTGCCACAAAACATAATTTTTTCTACAAGAGATTGGGGGGTGAGATTTAACCAGCTTTTGGTCATAGCAATTTTCTGATAGTGTTTTATGGAAAAAAATGGATAGCCTGTCCTTGAAGCTACTTCAGACAAGGTACAGTTTCTAATTGTCACCTAATTACGTTCAGCTTTTCTGCACTGTTAAGCAGAAATCAAATGTTAAGTAAGAATTTCAAGTTTATGTTACTGGTGCAATATTTTTGCTATTTTAACAGCAAAAGTTGTCTGATAAACATCTTTTTAGAAGGCCATAAACACAAAGGAAACCCCCAAAGTATATTGTTAGTATGAAGAAACTATTAACCTACTGTATACCTCTACTTTACATTGAAGTCTCTATAGAGTTCTGCTGCAGATAAAGTTTTTCGTAGCAAATTCATCCCATGAAACTAAAGACTGTCTGTCAAAGAAAAATACTGTGATCTGTAACCTTACTCGGGGTTATCATATCTCTGGCTATTCTATCTTTTTCCAGCTGGAAGTGGTGGATAATAGAATCCGAGTATCACGGACTTCTGTGGTGGATTTCCAGATGTGCAAATCACCTGTATTTGCATCTGCAGGATTTCTGTTACAACTAATGCATTATACTGTGCTTCACATGTGTTGTCCAGCATGTGTGTGATTATTTCTTTTCAGGAAATCCTATGCAAAGATGTCTTCCTGGTTTTTATCTTGGGCATGATTGGACAGTACAGCTTTGTTTTTCCAACTGTCAAGCTTTTTTCCTTTCCCATATAACCTGATAGAGCTACAGTGGCAATTTCACACAAGATAAATCTGGTAACGTGTGAAGTACCTTTTGGAGAAAAGGGAAGGAGGGATGGGGGAGGAAAGGAGGGAGGAAGAAACCTGTCACTAACCAGGCTTAGTAATTTTTCTTTTTATTACTTAAACTAAGAAATGCAGGCAAAAGTAGTCTTTGGGAATTGGCTTCCCCTGGTCTAGGAGAAGGGATGTTGGTTAGGAAGTATGAAATTTTGGCTTTTGGTCAGGGTTCTGACCCTGGTGGATCATCTAAACAAAACCAAATTGTTTTGCTTCTCTGTCCCTTTCCCTCTTTCCCACCGATGGTTATTACTGTGGGCTCTAAATGTAAGCTTTGCAGCTTGGAGGCTGAGTGGTTTGCATGGTGCTTAGTGCAACGGAGATCAGTGCTGGTAGGAGCTAGAGGGCTCCATATTATGCATAAAAATTTCCAGACAAACAACCCTACCCAATTAGTGTTCTTAAGACAGATAGACAGGTTAAAATACTGTTTAAGGAGCATACTATAACAGATGCAGAGGAAAAAAGCATGCTGCTTAATGAAGCTTTGTGACTATCCCATTGCAATGAAGTGTCATTCAATTAAAAACAAATCTATTTAGAAATTTCCAGTGGGCTCAAAATACGATTCTGACTTCACAATTTCTAGCCAACACAGCTTGTATAAATGCAGCCCTTTGACACAAAAACAACTTGAAATGTATTGAACTCCTTGAAGCTGGAGATTTCATTGTGTCAGTTACCCACTGTGTATATTGTGCTGAAAAAATCCAACACCAGCATAGAAAGATTAAATCAACCTGGTTTTATTCTTAGAACATTCTCCAATCAGGCTCCTATTCAGTACACGATGCTGTTGCTGACATTACTGAAGTTCAAAATGACATATTTTTCTTGCTGCAACAGAGGAAGGTTTTTTAAAAATTACTTGCACTATTTATGGACCTTAATAAGGCCTTGAATGTTGTGAATCATAAAATTCTTGTCAAGTGATTTCTTTTAAAAGGTGTGTAGTGGTCTGGCTGTTTGTACAGGAATGGCTGGTAGCGGCACATTGGTCAGTGGTTGAGGTTGTATACTATTTTACTCAGTGCTGAGCAGCTAAGGGCGTAGTGTCTCTAAATTGGGATTGGCTGTTCAACTCAACTGATATTAAATCTTTGGCTGGGAATTTGCTTGCTAAGGGATCCCTTTTATTATGAGTGTAATTTTATTGACTCCTGACTTATGAAAGGCAATCCTAGAAAAAGAAATTAATTGGCTTGGCATTTGCAAAAATGGATCCTGGTGTGCAGGTGCAATAATATTGAGGGACAAATGTAATGAGGAAGAATCCTGAAGTAAGACAAGGGAGTCAAATGGATATTCACTGAAATACAGAATTAGGGGATTTCTTGGCTGTGGCACTAAGGAACCACTGAATTGTAATTCTGGGTGGGTTGGTTGGTTGGTCGGTCACTGTCCAGCTTTGGCCTGCTAATTTCAAGGTCCAAACTTTCTTGTTGTGAATAGTATATTTTTAGTTAGACTTATGGCTGCTGAATGACTCAAGTCCTTGGACTTTTCTAGCATTAAAAGATAAGACTTGCAAAAGTATCTTAGCCCCATTTTTGAGAATTATTTAAGAGTCTAAATTTTATTGAAAATCAACATGATTGAATAACTCATCTCTGAAAATAAGTACAATTATAGATCTCTGGGATGGTTTTGGAAATCTTACATCAGAATATTTATTCTGAGGTACTTTGTGGGCAGAGGATGAGTACTCCAAAAGCAGAGTGTATTAAAGAAAATCTGTAGCTTTTGCTTGTATTTTATATATTAGTTTTCTCTAGATGTTTAGGTACCTGGATTTCTTGAATTTACTGTCCATAAATGTTGAAGAAATGATTTAACCATTAAATTTGAAGCTTCAGGTTTCTCAAGTTGAGGGTGAGGTTCTGTGAAAGAACAGAGTTGTGGTAGAGATGGAATGAATCAGAATGAAGTTAAATCAATAACAACTCTGCTATTGTCAAAATTTGAAGCCAGTGCTTGAAATACAATTTTTCAGAGACAGAGGTCTCTGTAAAAAGAATTTCCTCCCTCTGTAGGGGGAACCGATATTTTTTTATTTCTCCAAGAAATGCGTATATGTTGTGGAATGGCTGAATGCAGAGGGACACTTCTTTCATAGGACGTGCTTTAAGTATGATGTACTTTCTCAACCGTGGGACCCTCTGTGAAGACCAAGGACTGTTATGGAGAGAAGGGATCCACCTGACCAACTGGGACAAAGCCATGTTTGCTTAGCTGGCTTACCTAGTAAGGAGAGCTTTAAACTAGGAGTTACAGGAAAGGGAGATGTCAACCCGTGAACAAGTGAGGACAAGGGAGACCTTATAATCGTCAAAACAGGGATGAAGTGGACCCGTCTCAAGTGTATGCATATGAACAAGGGAGTGGTAAGAAGACAGCATGATGGAGGAAATTTTCAAACCTTAACTGGGAAATCAGCACAACTAGGGTACCTCTCTGAAGTGCCTGTACAGCATGGGAAACAAACAGTGTCCATCTGTGTTCGTAGGGCTACAGTCTCAGTGGCATCAGAGAGACATGGGGACCTGATACTTACAAGCAAGGAAGAACTGATCGGGAATGTGAAGGTCAGGAATGACCTTGAGATGGTGGA
Source organism: Burhinus oedicnemus (assembly GCA_008921705.1). NCBI lineage: Eukaryota > Metazoa > Chordata > Aves > Charadriiformes > Burhinidae > Burhinus > Burhinus oedicnemus. The sequence goes on along the minus strand of VFFE01007062.1, from coordinate 691,167 downwards.
GTTCAGGATCCTGAGAGGAAGGATCAAGGCAAATAGCAGGATCACAATCTTGGAATTCAGGAGAGCTGACTTTGGCCTGTTCAGGGACCTGCTTGAAAGGACCCCATTGGATACAGTCCTGGAGAGAAGAGGGATCTGGGAGACTTGGATTATTTTCAAGAATGACCTGCTCCAAGCTCAACGATGATCCATTCTGATTTTCAGGAAAACAAGCAAGGGTGGCAGGAGGCCTGTGTGGATGAATGAGGAGCTCCTGACAGAACTCTAATATAAAAAGTAAGAATACAATACGTGTAGTCAGTTGACCCAGGAGGAATACAAAAATACTGTCTGAGTGTAAAGAAATGAGATCAGGAAAGCCAAAGCCTGCATGAAGTTGATTCTAGCAAGTTGTGTGAGAGGGAATGAAAAGGCCTTCTACAAGTGCATCAGAAGCAAAAGGAAAACTAGGGAAAATGTGGGTGTGGTACTGAATGGGGTGTCCTGATGAAAAAGAATCTGGAAAAGGCCTTCTTTGCCTTGGTCTTTACTGGGAAGGTCTGTGCTCAGGACTCCCAGCCCCCTGAGACTCCTGGGAAAGCCTGGAGCAAGGAAGACTTATCCTTGGTGAAAGAGAATCAAGTTAGGGAACACTTAAACTGGACATACACAAGTAGATGGGATCTGATGGGAATGCACCCATGAGTGCTGAGGGAGCTATTATCATGAGGCTATTCTTGATTGCCTTTGAAAGGTCATGGAGTTAGAGATGAAATTCCTGTGGTTTCCCATCTTCAAGAAGGGCAAGCAGGGGGATCTAGCAAACTACAGGCCAGTCACCCTTACCTTCATCCCTGGGAAAGAGATGCAGAAAATTCTCCTAAAAGCCATTTCTAAAAACATCAAGGAAAAGAAGATACAAGCTGGGCGGAGTGACTGATAGACAGATTGCCCAGGGAGGATGGATTGAGAGCTGGCTGTGTGACAGAACTCAGAGGGCTGTGATTAACGGAGCAGTGTCAAGTTGGAGGCCTGTAACCAGTGGTGTCCCTCAGGGGTCAATACTCGGACCAATCTCATTCAATATATTCATCAATGACCTGGATGAGGGGACAGAGTGTATCCTCAGCAAGTTCGCTGATGATACCAAACTGGGAGGGGTGGCTGACACTCCAGAGGGCCACGCTGCCATCCAGTGTGACCTGGACGGGCTGGAATGCTGGACAGAGAAGAACCTAATGAGGTTCAACAAGAGCAAGTGTAGGGTCCTGCACCTGGGGAGGAAGAATTCTAGGCACCAATATAGGTTAGGGGTGGACCTGCTGGAAAGCAGTTCTGAGGAGAAGGATCTGGGGGTCCTGGTAGATAGTAAATTGTCCATGAGCCAGCAATGTGCCCTTGTCGCCAGGAAGGCCAATGGAATCCTGGGCTGCATAGGGAAGAGTGTGGCCAGTAGGGCGGGGGAGGTCATTCTCCCCCTCTACTTGGCACTGATGAGGCCACAACTGGAATACTGTGTCCAGTTCTGGGCTCCCCAGCTCAAGCAGGACAGGGAACTTCTGGAGAGAGTCCAGCGTGGGGCAACAAAGATGATTGGGGGATTGGAGCACCTCCCTTGTGAGGAAAGGCTGAGAGAGCTGGGACTCTTTAGCCTGGAGAAGAGAAGGCTGAAGGGAGACCTTATTCTTGCTTATAAGTATCTAAAGGGTGGGCTGAAGGAGGATGGAGGCAGACTCTTTTCAGTGGTTCCCAGTGACAGGACGAGGGGCAATGGGCACAAGCTGGAACATAGGAAGTTCCATTCAAACCTAAGAAAAAACTTCTTTACGGTGAGGGTGACAGAGCTCTGGAACAGGCTGCCCAGGGAGGTTGTGGAGTCCCCTTCTCTGGAGATTTTCAAGACCCGCCTGGATACCATCCTGAGTAGTGTGCTCTAGGCATTCCTGCGTCAGCAGGGGAGTTGGGCTAGATGATCTCTAGAGGTCCCTTCCAACTCTAAAAATTCCGTGAGGGAGGCTGCAGCATCTCCATCCTTGGAGTTACTCAAAACCCAGACACAGCCCTGAGCAGCTGGCTCTCATTGACCCTTCCAAGCCAGAGGGGTTGGACTAAATGATCTCCAGAGGTCTCTTCCTCCCTTTACAGTTCTGTGATTCTGTGTTTTAAATAGTGAAATAGTTGAAGGAACTGATCTGCGTATAGCCATTCCATGCACACAGGATGATCTTAAGTCAGTGAACAGTATTTATTATAGCTTAATTTTTTTTACTTCAGAATTGAATATGCTGAATTATATTTCTTTTGAATCGTGTGCTATTCTGGTTAGAAAACTGATAAACTTGCTTTTCTGCATAGATCCAGAAAAGTTTGCCAATAATTATTCCAGACTTAATTTGACTCTCGCTATTTTTAACAGCTCTTGTACTTCATTTCTGAACTCAAGAGTTGCCGTCTTTTATAATGAGTGCACTAACAGTCTACAGTTTTGGTTTCCTGAAATAATTCTGAAAAGTTGCCTTACAGAAAGGCTTACTACTTTGGATTCCAACATCTTAATGCATTTTCTCCTATAAATCTAAAAAAATAATCTTTTGGATTTTTTCAGTATGTGTAAAGATAGCAGTAAATACTGACACAGAGTACTCTTCATTGTCAAAGTGCTCTAAATTTGTTGGCTAATTAATATTCACAATACTCTTGGGAGATTCATGTATTTAATTATCCTCATTCTATAAGCTCTGGGAATGTGAAACAGTGCCATGTGGGGCTCAACAAGCCTTTGCTTTTTTGCATTGCTGTCCCAGTACCAAAAAATTGATTTCCTGCATGATGCATCAGAAAGTGTACAAGTGGAAAGAGGAATGACCTTGAACTGAGTCAAGATCTGCTCTAGCATCTAGCCTGCTACCAAGCAGAAAGATTTTTTTTTCAGCCATGAACTTCCTTACTTTTATTCCATGACACTAACACAAATAAAATTTGTCTTGGAGAGGAGACAAATAAACTTCATCAGTCCCTTTCTCTTGAAAGTTGTTGAAAGTTTTTTCTTATGTTCTGTTTTGTAAGCTTTACTCATGAACATGTTGCACCAAGTGACAAATGCATAGACTAAAATAACATTTTAGATAATACTTTGTAAGAAACTAGAACCTGACATTTCAGTAGCATTTCTGTTTTGTGTCCCTTTCCAATCAATCATTTCTTTCCAACGAGAGGAAAAAGCAGGCTAAGTACTCTTTTTTTCTTTTTTTTTTTCCCTCCAGATTTTTTTGAAGGCTGATTAACTATGCTAGAAAGGCAGGGAGAATAAACTGCTGCTCTTCCAAGTATGCCATAAATTGAGGGCAAAAGCAGTTGAACTACTTGGCTCCTGCACAGCAGTAGTGTACTTAATTCTTTCATAAGCATCCTTATTAACAAATGGCAGGGCTTTGTATAGTGATCCTTGACAATTCACTTAGCCTTCTAATAGTATAGGAAAGGAACTATTTTACAAGTGTTAATTCAAATATAGATTGAGTAGTTAAACTGACTTGGTTCCTCCTGTGTAGTGAAGTCCCTTGGCTTGTCATCTTGTATATTTAAACAAAACACAAGTATTCAAATTTGTCTAGCTTATCTCTCTAGATAATCTCCTGATTTGTCTTATGGAGAAGATAACTGGTTGTTTTGCAGTCAGATATTCTCCACTTGTGAGGAGAAAGCAAATAAATCTTTATTTACTAGGAGCTGTTGCTTGCTCATACCAAACATCTTACGTTTGCTGGCTTTAAGCAAGTAAGTTTTGTGGTACATGACCAGCCATTCCCCCAGCCTTCTCCACTGTTGTGTTGCTTCGGTGTTTGTAAGGCAGGGAGCTACTCTTGCACAGTAACCCAGGTGTCAGTGTTTACCTATGAAAGTATTCATTCGTACCATGGCAAATATATATGTATTGCCTAGGTGCTTTCATTTTGCTTCTTGAGGAAAAAATAGGCTATGCTGGAAAGCCTATGTTACGTGAGGTGAGTCCAGAACTCTTCATGTCCCTCGCTTTCTGACAAGTGCTGTTAATCTCAAGTGGTTTCTTGAATAAGACTGACCTATCAAATGCTACTTTATTTTAGGTCAGTATGTCTGTGAATTAGCTACTGATGGACTTTCACTTGTGGGTCATGATAAATTTGTTATATTTAGAGTAATGCTATTGAGTTCAAGGCTGGACTCCCAATTTAAAGCAGAACTGTCTCTTGTCTTTAGTCATATGCAGACTAAAAGGTGTTGTGAATAATGTCCACGTGCTCCAACTTATTTCTGCACTCTCCAAGATGGTTTTAGGCACTCACTACTATCAAAACAGTAGTCTGTTGCCAATATTTAAATGGCAGCTTTATTTTAGCATTGTAGCTGTGTTTTCCTGTATAGATGAATGGATTTGGTCCACAAGAGTTGTGTGAATTGTAACTTCCATTGCAAAATGGTACCTTTAGAGGTATCCTAATGAAACTTGCCAGGAAATTTTTTTTCAGCCAAAGTGACAATGAGGAAGAGGCAGAGTAGTCAATACCCAGTCATTTAACACACTCTTCTAGCCTTCACTGTGGCACCAATTTGAACTGTTATCACCCACAACTAAGATGAGGGCTCTTGTTAGCTGTTCAGTTGTGGGTCTGCTCTATACTCATGTGAAGAACTAAATATTGTCCGAGTTGTTCTTGATCCGCCTGTTACCTGATAGTTAGGATGCTTCCTTGAACGCTGAGCTTCAGCTCAGTCAGGTAAGGCAAGGATTTCAGCATGGCTGGCCCATATCCGGAGTGAGTGTGCTAACCAGTGAGCAGGTCAAGACGTCTGTTCCGAAAGGAGGAGTAGGCGGCTGGGGCTTTTTTCCTTTATCATTTGCTTGTTTTAACACAAACCTGTTTTTTGATAGACTTGATTTCATATGAATCCTGAGTACTGGGTTTTTTTCATGTGTGTTATGGAAAACGTGTTTTGTTCGCAGATCTGCTTGTTACTTCACTTTCGAGCAGAGGGGGCTCATGAACTGTGTGTAGGAATATCCTTGCTGTAATACTGCACACTTTCATTCTAGAGCTCACCAAATTCATTGTGCTGATGATAGCTGTACCTGCGTGTTAATACAGATTTTGGTGTACAGAAGGGGGTCACAGCAGGGCATACTGATGCAGACTAAACCTCACCCTTTCTCCCTTTTTTTGTATGTCATTATTGGAGAAGAGGGGGGTAGTGGTCAGTAGAACAATAAGAACAGAATGTTTATAGTGGTGTTAAGTAAATAACTTTAGAATGTTATTTTTAAGTGATTGAATTGATATTGTAGTCTGTTGAATAGTATAAATTTGGATGTGTGTGTGAAATTAGAGATTTATCATGAAGAGCCATCTTCCCAAAATCATAAAAATAAAAAAATAATAATAAATAAATAAATAAAACCAACAAAAAAACCCCAAAAACCAACCAAACAAAAAAAAAAAAAAAACAATCTCCAAAACTGAGTGTACCTGTCAAGGGTGCTCATAAATGTCAGAGGTAATACTGATTTTAAACCAGCTGGTTCTTCACAGTAGTTATGAGATCTTTTAGCTTTAAATAAAATACTGATTCATGCAAATGACAACTTAACAGACTTCGACAGCCTGAAATAGCCCTCACACCCCACTTCAGCCTCCTCCCTCTCTTCTCTCCCCCTCCTTCATTGTCCAATCTGCAGTAAAATACCAAACCACTATGTCTTGCCATCCCTTGTGGGCTAAAATTCCTATTGAGACTTGTGTGGAGACAGAGATGAGAAAATGAACAAAGTAGCTCTGGCACTCTTTATCCCAGCACCAATTTATACTCATGATCAACCTGAGCTTTAGTACATTGTTGAGGCTATTGTAAGTAAATTCTGAGCATGTCCTGGTTGGACAAGGAGAGACTTCAGCTGGTCTGAGAAGCTCTACAGAAAGAAATGCAAGTGAAAAGCTAAAGGCAGCAATAATCTAGGAATGTTTATGCAGGTAAAATGTCTGGTGTTTTCAATACTTGTTGGCTTGAATGGGAACCAAGTTGCGCATTAGTCTTTTAGAAATGACTTGGAGAGCGACGGTTTTGAAAAATGCTGAGGCTTGATGTGTCTCTTATTTTCCTGGCTTGCACTGTGGAGACAATGAAGTCAGCACTGAGGATCTTTGGAAGGAAAAAATGATAGCATAAGGAACTTACTGGGTTAGCGAGCCTACTACTTTCAGATAGTGCCAACAACTATGTTGTACATCTCATAAATGAAACTGTTTAGAATGAAATGTTTCTAGACTCCCTCCTCCTATCTGCAAGTCTTCACAAATGTTATTCCTCTCATGATCTGAAGCTTTTCTGAATTCCAGACAGAATATGTCCATGGGCATTCCTAATCACTGTTCTTTTGTTTAAGCAGTTTTCTCCCTCCCCAAGCTCTGGCATTTACTGTTGAGATGCCTTCATTTTGCTAAGCTATAAAAGCAAGTCCTTCCAGTTGGTTTTCATGAGTGTCTTTTTAATTGTTCTCCTTCAGGGCTTTCTTTGGTTAAATGGAAAAGCTGTACATAACCTTCCAGATAAGGTCCCACCAGGGCCAGGTATGATGGCTTTTTAATTTTCTCCCTGACAACACCTCTTGCGACATACCCTCTGTCTCTTTCATAGCTATGTCACTTGCCTTGTGAGCAAAGGAAAGACTTGAGTCTGTCCTAATGTCAGCAGAGCACTCCATATGGTACTACCTGGGAAAAGTACTATCTAAGCTGGAGGAGATGATGGTTAGTACAAATGTTTTGTTGGGAGTGTCTAAAGGAGATAACAAGAAACTGTTGAAAGAAGCTTTAAGGCTGGAGGGAGATTATTAGTGGAGTTCCTCAGGGACTGGTTTTGACATTGATCTTATTTATTATTTTCACTAATTACCAAAAAGTAGGATGAAAACAAGAATGTGCTAATGAAACTTGCTAATGCCTTGAAGTTGGAACTACATAAGAGGAGACCATCGTTAGAGGATTGACCTTGATTGAATAGTGATGAATTGGAGATGGAAAGGAATTAGTATTAAATCACGTGCGGTTGCATGCTTGGAGGAAAAATAAGGAGTATTCCTGGGATTCCTCATTCACTAGGGGAACAAAAAGTTTGAGGAAGGCTCAGCTATATAGTTTAGTCAGAGGGTGGCGATGTATCTTGTTTAAAGTGTAGAGAGGTCTGATCCTCCCGCCACTGGAGGGAGACAAGGACCAATGAGATCAAACACAAGTAAATGTCAGATGATGTGCAAATTCAGGTGTAACAGTTGGAAGCAAGTCTGACCTTTGTGATGTGGAGGCTATTACCTTGGATAGATCTGTCTTTCTTCAGTTGCACCATGTTGAGATGGACAGAGTACAAGACAGCGAATGTCATGTGGGAAGGGAAGATGCGTGAGGTGTGTACTGAGCTGCTGCTGTCTTATTCAGGGCACATGTGGTTTTGAGGTAGGTAGTTTAAGAAAAAGCAAAAAAACAAACAAACAAAAAAACCAAAAAAAAAAAAAAACAAAAAAAACCAAACCCAAAACCCCCTCAAATACAACCCAAAAACAACTAATCAGGAAATTTAGTTGTCTTGAATCAAGACATTCCTGAGGATGATGATGGAAGCACCTCTTAAATAGCTGCTCCCTGGAAAACTGCCATCAATTTATTTTTAAAATATTTCTTAATTGTAGTGGAAATGTTCTGTATTGTATTAATTGTTTTGTATTACTGTTCCAAAGTTGGTACTATTGCGGTTCAGCTAATAGACTAATTTCATTTTACATCTTTTTCATAGAAGATGAAGAAACTACAGGCAAGCCAACAAGACTCCGTTAACGACAAAGCATTTGTACAGTCATGAATAGAGAGAGATGTTAACAATAACACCAAAATTGAAGGAGAAGAAGTATTTGCAAAGAAAAGAAAATAATCACTTAATCCTATTTTCTTGTCCAAACTAACGAAATTGTAATACTCCAAAATTTTCGCCAGGACATTGGACAGTAGCAAGACTGGCAGACTGCAGCTGCAATGATTGTTTTATAAATGTGGGGGAAAAAACAGTTAAAGGAATAAGGATAGATCAGACAGGTCCCTAACGTAGCGATTGCTCTAACTGTTCTTTCCCACGCTATTAATCTAGATGCCATATCTCCACTATGGAAAATGCTGTACAGCCAACACTGTCCTTCCACCTAGCATCTACAATGCTCAGTCACAGATATCTGTGGTGTATGAATTTTATAGTCTATTTTAAAAGGTAGGATTGCAGGAAATGGCTGCAAATCACAAGTTTCTATGCAGTTTGCAAACCAACTTTTAACCCTCATTTGCCAGAACGTTACTCCCTGACTGGAAACTCCCCCTTTGCCTTTTTCTTTTCCCCTTCATTTCTTCTGCAGTTCTTTGCCCTTGTAGTGGTTTCTTTGAGCCAGTGTCCTTACTAAAACCAGATTTCTTCTCTTGTTGTAAAGCTCCTGGGGGCTTATATGAACACTTGCCTGTTCTGGCAGAAGTCTCAGTGATGCTATAGCGATCACATTCACAGGATTTATCACCTTTTGTTGCAACTTAGCTCTGGTGATACTTATGCTAGTGTTTCACCTGAAATCTGCAGTTATTTTACTCCCTCATGAATATGTTAATGAATTATTTCACACTCTTAAAAAAAAAAAATCTTTGTAGTTGTGGAGCCAACTTTGCATCTTGGGGTGGTATTTAAATAACTTCATGGAAAATGTATAAGTCTAGGTTAAAAAAAAGATAGTGAATAAATTCAGTGTGGCACGAATCTGACATCTGCATTGTAAAAAAAAAAAAAAAAAATGTTCAGTGCAAGTAAATTATGCATTTTTTGTTACAACACTTCAGAAAAATATACTTTCAAATGTTATTTTAATTACTACCTTTATTCTACTGTTTCTAAATAAGCTTTCTACTTGGCAACTTACTACCTGAAATCTGATATTCTAAATGTTTCCTTATTTCCTGATGTAAGATGTATCTTCTATGATGACTCTCATATTCTAATTTTCCTCTGTCAGTCAAATTGGTATTTCAGCCTATTGTTTTCATTATACCCATAAAGACACAGGTGTATAATATTATCATAATTTTCTTCATGTCTTATCTTTTCACTTTTCTTTGTGTATGGACTTTGCTGTAGTGATTATCTGTCACCCACTTTATTGTTTATTTATGACATTTGAGCTATTTTTACTCTACATAATTCCTGGACATGCTATCAGGCTAATAAGTATTGCATTGTTCTAAAGTTTATTAAATCAGTAACTATATATAAATTGGAATATATTAGTACTGAATGTACTAAGTTACAAGTATTTTTTGTATTTGTAGTTTCTGCTATTTTTGTGAACTATGAAAACCTCATTAAAAAGCTTGACAATAAGAGCCATACAACCTACTTTCCAGATCAAAGTAGTTCAAAGAAATCTAGATGTGCATATATATTTTAATTAATATTGTATTTTTTCCAAAGAAAAAAATTTTTCTGCTCCAGTCATTAGGTTGTGGGTTTGGGTTTTGGTGTTGTGGTTTGGGTTTTGGTGTTGTTTGGTTTTTGGTGGTGTGGTGTTTTGTGGTTTTTTTTTTTTTCCTCTCTCCATTGGTGTCAGTGAGTTTGAACAACAGTTTTTATTTTACAATACTCATAGCATGCTGGGGTGATTTAGGCAAACAAATACTAATCCATGATTTGACTTGGGGTACTTATTGCAACTCCTGTGACCAGTGAACTTCAGTATCATATAATCTGTACTATTAGCCCTCTGTGGGAAAGAACAACAGTTATTTCCATTGATACTACAGGAACTGACAGCTGGGGAACAATGTTTCTGAGAAATGCTGTGATTTACCCAGGACTGACTCGGAAGTCCTTAGAACAGGTCTCCCAGGTTCCAGGCTAATTCTTTCACTTGTCTTTCTGTTCACTCTCTGCAGCCTGTCGTCTCCCTATCAGTGCCTTGATAATGTGATTTAGTTGATCTGTGTTATTTGAGCTGTTTCTGGCTGTGTAGTTCTTTAGCTCCACGAAAATGCAGAATGAGGGAGTCTCTTCCCTGGGATTCCAGATTACTCATGGCCTCAGTAGGTCTGCAGGTAATAGAAGGGAAAGTATTGTAATGGAGACAGTTGAAGAGAGCTGAAGTCTGTGACTAATATTCAAGTGTCAGGAGCAAATATGTCTCCATCATCTAAAAATAAAGATGATTTGCTTGAAAGCAGCAGCAAGAACTTTTCCTCTTTCTGTGTCTGAAAATAATAGCTTTTAGGTTCTAGCCATAAAGTGGATGAGATGTATTCCAAAACAACAGTGACTCCTTTCTCTGCGTGTGCACTCCAGGGTGCAAAGGCACTCAAGGGTTTCAAAACTTTGGAAAAATAATTTATACTGTTCTTTACCACTGCAATAGACCATGCTTGGGTCTCTAGAAGCCATTACTCTTAAGATCTGTACTTCAGATGCTGTGGTTGGTGGAACACCAAGGGAAGAGGGTTCAGTATAGCACCAAGGAGTTTTCTGTTGACTTGTGCCAGTAAGTCGTTTAGACAGATGGGACATGAGACTGGGATTGTAACATAACTGAGGGGTTATAACTGAGCCCTCCAGGGAACTAAAAATGTTTTTGTTCAGGTTGTAGATGTAATGTGGTAGATGTTCCTTGGTGAATCTTTTGTGGTTTAACTTCTTCCTAAAGATAGGCTGGGACAGAAATTGATACTGTGACTTCATGATGTGAATCCCTCATGTCTCTCATGTTATGAATGGGTTTCTGTTGAGCTCTTTGTCTTGAGGTGTCTGAAGGGAAGGGTAAAACATTTATGAAAATTATTCCATGAATTTTCCCTTGTATTAATGTTGGGATTGAATGCTCTCCTCCTTTTCAAGATGGGCATTATTTTGAAGCATGTTAGCAGGTGCATTTGGGTTAATCCTGATTAGCTGGTGTATTCTGAAGTGTAACAGTCTCCTTTACATCAGATGCCAAGTTGTGTTTGTCCCTTGTTTCCCACACCCCAGTGCAGGCAAGCCTTGAAGGGGTATGGACCTGAGCCCGCAACCCTTGGCCACCTGTGGAATGAGAGTTCTTTGATTATATTCACTTCAGATTAATTTTAAGAAGAGTTTTGCTTGAATGTGGATTCCAGGAACAAAACTATCACCTGGAGGTTAAAGAAAACTTAATTTTCAAGTAAAATAAGAGCTGTAGTCTTAGACTCGGTTATGAATAGCTTTATATTTGGATGCTTGAAAAAAAAAATTAAAATCTGTGTACAGTACTTGCTGTTATTTGTCTATTTGTCTTGCTTTACTAACATACCACTTTAATTCCTTTGTTGTCAAGTTGAAACTTGCCACTGTGGAAGAGCTGTTAGAGATCTGGATGTTTTGGACCTTGGTGAGCTCTACCAGGATGCTTATAAATAGTCAGACAAGTTCTCAGCCCATCCCCAGTTTGAAACAACCAGTTGTGAGTCAGCCCCAGTCAGATGTTTGATGTGTCATAGAGGGGCTGTGGCTGAGAGACTGATTTTTGTTGAATAGCTAACTCTCTATACTAAGAATGTGCAGAGAGACATTACCTGTGAATAACAATTTCATATTTAACTTCTTTCTTTCTAATCCTTTACTCTTTCTGAACAATGGTCATAATCAGAATACTTCTGTAATTTGGTTTAGCTTTTGTAAACCAGCTGGTTGTGGAAAAAGGTATCTTAGTGGGTTGAGGTAGAATCAGTTGTGTGTGTGAGAGGATGCTAGATAAACTGGCCCAGCCTAAAGGGATGGTGACTATTTGTATGCTAACAAAAGTCTCAGTTCATTTTGAGAGCTCCACAGTTCAAGAATCAATTGGATTTGCATATCCCAAAAGTTCAGGAATTGATTTCCTAAATGATGATATTCAGGGCATAATGATCATGTCTGCCTGTTACCATATGATCAAATATATTCTATGGAGGGTGAATTATTTAATCTCTGTGGACACATGGAATTTTCATGATACATTAGGACTATAATGGGAACTTTTTTTTGCAGAGGAATGAAATTGTTCCGTCTTCTAAACATATGATCTGTGATGCCTTGAAGGCTGCTTGGAGAGGTAGATAATTAGCTATCCCACTGCCTAGAGAAATAGCTTGGAGATTTTTAGAAGCCTTATGCAAATGGTTTGGGATATTATACAAAATTAGTTTCAGTTAGGCTCAAATTTATCTAATTTAATTTAATTATTGGGAAAAGTAAATCTTTGAGAAAAAGAAGGAAAGTTGACAGAAGGAGAAGACAGGGCAAAAAATACACTGGCATATAGACTGCAACAATTAGATACTGATGGATTTATAGCTGCCATTCACTTTGTAGACATTGACCTCTTAAGGCATCAGTAATGACTTTGTTTTATAAGACTCTATCAGAATTAATACCTGAGACCACAGGTGAAATAATTACTTAATGGAATTAAACCCTGTTGCTGAATATGGCCGTACCCTATTTTAGCGAACTTTGAGCTCAGCTGGTAAATCTACAGCGTCCTGGGATGTTGAAGTCCCAGCTCATTCTGCACATCTTACTTGAAGCTTCAGGGTGTCTCTGGCATGGAGTGGACAGTTATCTGAAGGGGAAACTTGACGGTTTTACCAGGCCTGGTTGCCTGCGTGTGTGAACTGTGGTGGTCTGTCTTATGCCTGTGTGATGTCTCCAGCAGCCTTTCCATCCCTGACTTGGTTATGGGTGCATCAAATTTCTTCTTAATCCAGGGAAGTTGGTTGGGAGATTAGAGGAACAGGTGGTGCACAGCTGATGGCTAACTGTTGGCTGCCTCTTCAATATGCAGGGCTCAGGCAGAGAGCAACAAGGAAAAGGAGATATATTGGAAGCGGCTCAGGCCTTACAGCTTGGCCTGTGGTTTGGTGGCTGAACTGAGACCAGAGAAACTGGGAACTGGCAGTTGTGTTGCCTGAGGTAGGTAGGAAGACTGCCAAAGCAGGACTGTACAAGCAGGGAAGACTGTTGCATGGAGGATAAAATGGGGTATGCAGCATGTTGGGGTGGTGTGGAGGGGTCAGTGGTGTCTGTAAAGGAAGAAAGAAGTGCAGATCACTGCTGGGATGATGAACACGGGGGGGTTATTACAGTGGACCTCTGCTGATTCCAGCAGTGCTTGTTTTATACCCGCTCTTTGTTAGCTGAATTTCTGCAACTTCAGTGAGCTCTTGTTTTGTTTCAACACACATGATGGTTTTGTAGAGCTATTTTAACAACTTCAAATGTGATGTGACCATGGTAAGAGCCCATTCATTGAGCAGTCTGAATACATGTTTCTGAAAAAGCTTCTTCAGGCAGCACTTGCTTCATTTGCTGCTTTTGGAGCACATGCTGGAATTTTCATCTAGGATGTTTCAATGTGAGCTCTTCATTTCATTCTTGAGCAGTATTTTGTGGGCAACTCCAAGAATATAATTAGGAGTTTGATTAACTGCAGTAAAAGCTTTTTTTTTTTTTTTTTAATGGCAAGTGACTATTTTAAGTGACAGTTCTTCCGTATATATATCAGTAAAGAAGCCGTGTTACTTCACAGGATGAATACAGTTTCAAGAAACTCAAAAGCAGATTGAAATTAGTTAGGTAACCATCGCAGGTATAGGAACATATATAGTACATTGTTACTGTAAGATACTTTGAGAATACAGACACAGTTTGTGATAACTTGTAATATAACTCTGAACACAGGGTTCTGTTGACCTGTAGTTAAATCACTTTTGAAATGCAGACTTCAAGTGCTGTCCTAGAAGTCCTCCTTGGGCCTTACAGCTTGGGGAAAGGAACTTAAAAATACATATTTTGAGGTTGAGAAGTGCAGTGTTTTGTTTTGGACATATCAATATGTGCACAAACAACATTCCTAAAGGAATAAGGAACTTAGGGTTGCGTACAATTACATATTTGCAAGAAACTGTATTTTACAGTGTTTACTAGGGTGTCCTATCATTCCATCTATGTGTAGCAGATGCTTGATAAGGGCACACTTATTTTCAGTTCTCTGTCACTGGGAAACCTAACCAAACCAGTCAGTTGAATAGAAGAGCCAGAGAAAAGCAGACACCTGGTTAGAAGCTAAAGGACGTGTTAACAATCTGTTATTGTAAAACAAAACAAAAAACCCAACACTGACACAAGACGTTAGCCATTCCATTCTGGGACAGCAGAGCTGTCTTTTCTGCCCAAAACAATATTTGGCAGTACAGGAAGATTGCTTATATCACACCCGTGTGTGCTGGACTTCTGTACACTTGTGTGGGTTCTATTCTGGAGATAATGCAAAAATAATAATTAAAAAGAAGCCTTAAACTTTTTTGCAGGTAAACTTTTAGTTGGAGAAAGACTTTGTTATATTTTGCTTATATTATTTTTAAATAGATAACAGTAAGCAAAGAGCAATAGGTAAGCAACAGCTGAACTGTTTAAACTTGAGGCTGTAGCCTTTTCTTTACTAGAAACTCATCTTTCCATTTTACAGCACTTTGTTATTACTGTGATGTTCCTCAGGAATGGTTCAAGAATCCTTTCTAGGACCTGCTGCTCTCACCCCATAATGAATGTTGTTCTTGGCCAAAATTGAAAGACAGTGTTGAGCAGAAACCAAAGGTAGGTCAAACATTGGTGTTATCTTCCTTTGATTTCCATTTGAACACCAGGGACATAAAGTATGACTTGAGTTTCATTACATACAGGTCTGACCTTGTGTCTGTTAATTAGACTCATTTCCTTCATGTAGCAGTATCTTGATGACAAGAGATCTTGAAATCTTTGAGTATTCACTATGTAACTGCGATGGTGTGGTCCCCCCTCCCTGCCCCAAGCGCCAACCTGATCTTCATCTCCTGTAACACTGCCCAAGCAATAACCATCTGTGGTGGTCACAATGGGTGCATGTAGTCATGATGGTGGCATCTGGGGCTCAGCATGGTTTTGGGGACACAGGTAACAGCACAGTAGCCAAGAGCTAACTTGAACAATGCTGATTCTGTGGTCAATATGCAAATATGACCATAGGTCAGTCATCTTACCCTCATAAATAGTGAACAGCCCAAGAGCCCTTTGAGCTCTCCTGCACGGCAGTGGGCTGCACACCAGGATCTCCCCTGGAGTAGGGATGTCCTCAAGGTTACTCGTCGAGGTTCAGAGATTCCTTGCTGCCACATAGCCTCAGTAAGTGGCTAATAGCATGCTAAACTTTGAAATCTTAGCTAAATGATATAAAGGATTGATTGCGTGTATATATAATCCTTTAGACATAAATCGTTGACCAAGTCTGGGACTAGGACTGGATCCGGCTGCACCCAGACTTCTCTCTGAGAAGAAGTTTAGAAAGCAAGGGGGTCATTTCTGAAACCTTGGCTCAACGGGAGGGTCTCCCTGACAGCTCTGTCTGACCCTGTCCTCTATGCAGTAAATAACCAAGTGTGCCTTGCCATCTCGAATCTTGTTAAAATACTGTCACATTTACCATCAAACTTTGTTAAATCCCTGTTTTATATCAATAAATGTACTGCTGCTTCTCTCTACAAGTGAACGGCATTGCTCCATCCGCAACAGTAACTAACCACCGTCTTTGTAGTCACTTCAAATACACGTGAAAAACACTCAAATAGTAGAGAAAGAAACTGTCTTCAAATATGCAAGTGCTCATAAATTCAGCTTTACCGTTTTTATTCATATTTGCAGTGTGGTGTTAAAGCTGTAAATCAAATGCAAAACATGTGAAACCCATACTTTTAGGTCTGTTTTTGGCCATTACTGGTAATTAGCAATGTTGTAATGTCATAATACTAGCTTTTAATTGTTAAAGGATGAAAAAAATGGTTTCAAACTGAAGACTTGACACTGCTAATACACTTAGGCCTGAAAGTGAATCTAATACTTGGAAGACCTTGGCTGAAGGAAATGGAGAGAAACATGTTTTTTTTCCACGATACCATCATTTTCATTATTGATTTATCTCCCAGGTTAGAATGATAAATAATAAATCCTCTTTCAGCAAAGAATGAAGATATTATTCTTGCATGTAGATGTGTGCCAAAATGCTTTGTTAGTTATGGATGGGCCTTAATATGTGCTTGAATACTAAGAGAAATTCCTCAGTATTTGTATTTTTACTGGCAATGTTGCTATCACAAACATAGGAACACATGCTGTTTGGCTCAGAGGCAAGTAGGAGCTAACGTTCTGTAAGTATCCAGCGGGAGAATATTTGGTTTTTTTCAAAGCACAGAAAAACACTGGTGAAAGGCAATTGAATGTCTAGATAGCAACGAATGGTCCTTTGTAAGCCAGCGCTCTCTTTGCCTCACAAACAGCAAAGTAAAATCTTTTCTAGGTAATTTACCCTGACTTTAATAAATATCAAGTGTTCTCTTCCTTCAAGGCACATATTGACTTGCTAACCCTCTTCTAATCTGTCTTAATCTTTGTCAATATTTACTTCTTCATGCAATAAATACTGAGAAGTCAACAGAACCCAACTTCATCTCTGTTTTTGAACTTGTGCCATTTCTTTGCCCATTTCAGTGTAATTCATATAGAGCTTGAGATGAAAAATTAAACTTGTTATATAACTGCTGTTATACAGTTTATAATAATAAACTTGATGAACCGCTTAGATCTGTGGCTGTAAGCAGTACTCCCCCACTTCTTTTAAAGAGCTAGAGAATAATAGATATTTTTGACATTTGATAGGTATTTCTTGTGAGACCGAATGTACTATTGCTATACCACTAACCACTTGAATTCCCAATTAAAGTGTATTATATGACTTCTAATAAGGTTCTTTAGATTGCTGGTTCACTAGACAATCACGAAGCATCCTGTGCAAGCATGTACTTCTCTAAAAAATAAATTATTACAAGCATGTTTTTAAAAGAAAGTGCTGGTATCTCTTCAGATCACTGATCTCCTGTCACGCTTCCTGCTATACTCATCTGTTCTGCAGCTTCTGAGCAAAAACTGTGGAACAGTGGAAGGAACCTGAGAAACTACAGGTTTTGTTTGTCATTGACTGCAGTAATTTCAGTATCCAGTCATGCTGCTGACCGAGGTAGCAGGAAGGGGACCTTTCATGGTGTCAAAACCTAGATTAAGCCCCTTGACCACTATGCAGATACTGAATCGAGCAGTGCTGAGCTGCAGCGTGGTGCTGAGGAGTCTTTCACGTCTCTGCTCTGGCACTAAACAGCCTGAGTCAGATCCTTCTAACGCCTGCTCCCCATGAAATCTGAATGTGTAGAGCTGCTACTGTTCCCCCTCTTGAGGGTTTGAGGATGTGCGAGCTGTTGGGATACCTGCTGCCTGTACAGAGCTCAACTGAGCTGGTCTTCCTGGATGAATTTTTTCTGTCCTCATTGCATCCTTAAACCTCCTTAACTAAACTTCCAAAGGTCTTGTGAAAATGGTGAAAATAAGATTTATTGTAGGGTTGTTGCTTAGGGTGAAACACTTACTCCTTGAAAACTGCTTCCTTGATTGCAAACAAATTGGTTTTGAGCTAGATATTGGTGTGTAAGGCTACCCTGTATGTGCCTTTTGCTCATGTGAATGTTAGCCTCAGTGCTTCATGTGACAAACTTACTGAGAGAATTATAGTTCAGCTCTAAGAAGCAACTGCCCGGATATAGTGTGTGTGCATAGAGGGGAAAGTCCAGTTTAAACACAGAAATGGAAGTACCAGTATAACTCCATGCTGCTTATGCGGAAATGAAGTATGGGAGGGAGGGGAAGGACTTGAAGCATATGACTCCTGAGAAGAAAGGGGAGCTTGGATTGTCATCCACTCCCCATCTTAAATCCCTTAGTCCCTATATAGATGTCTGATGTCATACTGTTGTGGTTCATTGTCAGTGCTGAGTCACCCAAAGTATGTGCCTTTGGTGCTGATTAGCAAGTTGCCGCAGACAGAAATTAACAAAACTGTAACAATTTTCATGGTATTTAATAGAGCTTGTTGCATATTTTTCCAGCTGAATGTTTTCCCTTCAGAAAATGAAAACATTTCCTGGGAAATAACTTATCTCATGGAAAATTTTTGGCAGCAGATTGTTGGAACACCTTGTATCCCTTTGCTTGTTTTCATGGCATGAAACTCAAAAGGATAGATTAGCAATGAAAAACTGTGCAATTTCCTTTCTCCCCAGTTTGATCCGAGAGAGATTTCAAACTGTAGAAATTTTATGTGGTCAAGGAATCAAGGGGAAAAATTGGGATCTTGTGTAAAAGTACAGAGATGTCACAAATTTGAGCCCTGAGTTACATCTTAGGAGAGAACTGACTTGAGATCCAGACCAACTTTGGTTGTTTAAATAGCCCTGTTAATTAGCACAGTATCCTGACATAGCTACGTTCCTTGATACTCATTAGTAGGAAATTGTAAAATAAATTAAAAAACCCAAAGGGCATTAAATGTCTCCTACCTCAGATACTGAAAACAAGTACTGTAGTAGGAGTAGGGGTAGGCCATTCATGCTACTGCTTTCTCTTCCTCTGAAATTTCAAGTCTTATTAAAAACCTTCCCAATAGGATTATTGGGCTGGATTTATACATTAAAAATGAAAACACAGTAGTTATTCTCTTGCCTTCAAAAATAAATGGTTAGCGTAACAGTACATTGTTTAGAGAAGTCAATTATACCTTAAAATAGGAGAAGGAAAAATTTTCAGCAGTGTCTTTGAGACTAAGCCTCTGCTGAAATGCACTGGATAAAAGAGCAGTGAGGTAGCTGGGGGTACGTAAGTATTTTGGTGTCTGCCTTTGTGAAGATTTGGGACTGATTGAATCAAACCCCCTGTGAGGGTGGCAGTCCCATTATGTTTGTTACAGGTTGACTGGTGTAATTGTTTTTTCTGAGGTTATCAGCATGTTCAATCAAAAAGCTAATATGTGCATTATTGCTTTGCTAGTTTTTAAGCCCTTTTCTCATTATAGGTATCGATCTTGATTAAAAGCTGTTCTCCAAATGTTTGGTTCCATTGACATGAAGCTATTCTTGCCTTCTCTGCTACCAGAGGGAAGGTATCTTCATTCAGGTTAATTGCTGGTGCCTGACGCTAAATGCAAATACCAGAGCACTGCCTGAGGTGAAAATTCAAAACTGAGAGAAGAAAAAAAAGCAGCTGTTAAATATCCTTTCCTTCTGTATTTACCAGAACAGTGTGCTTTCCTTTGGCATTGCAATATGCCAGAGAAAATGTCACGAATACTGTTTTGAAGGCAGATAATTTTCAGTTCTTTGTCAGTGAATGTGTATTGTTTCATTCCTTTACCAGAAGCGGAGGGAGGGGAAGATAGTAGCAGGCAACAGCGGGTATAGAAATACACAACAATCAAAACACAATAACCCAGTGCTAAAAGAGCTAAAAGTCTAAGCTAACAGTCATGTTGAGCTTAGACAAAACCAGAAGCCCTGCTACGGTAATCTGAAATGCGTGGCTGGACCCTTGGGTCAATGATCGTGATGATGTGCACAGGCATAAATTTCCAGTCAGAGTTTGCAGGAACACTATAGCCTTTTACAATAGATAACATGTTTAAAAAAATAAAACTTAGAGACACATACATGTACAAATGTATTCTCTAGCTAATAATCCAACCATTATTTAGTTAGGCCTTTATGATGATGCTTTGTTTATTGTAACTTTATCGTGATAAAAGAAAACCTCTACTAGGTTCAAGATGTCCTGAAGTCTATCTGTCTACACACTACATCCCACAGTTTTACAATCAAGACAGAAGAATGAAATATTCAGCAGTGGTTCCTATAAAGCCTAGGAATTATATACTGGATGGACTGGAGGGAACTTTTTAAGGCTAGCAGTGATGTGTGGCTTAAACATTTCCAGGACTGTTTGGTATAAAGTGTTCATAAACTTTAATAAACTGTTCCAATGGCAAATGATCCTCACTTAACATTTGGGCTTTATTCCTTGTCTGAAATGGTTTTGGCTCTGTTTCTGGCATTTGGATCTTGCTGTGTACTTGTCTGTTGGATTGAGATCCTCCCACTATAGGTTTCTGTGTTGTCTTGCAGGCAGCTAGAACTCATCATTAAGTAACTCTTCTCAGTTAAATAGACTGATTTTTTTTCCTTTTTTTTTTTATTTCTTCCCTTTCCTGTAGGTCAAATAATTTTTTAATAATTTTCATGACTCTTCCCTGAATTTTTCACGTGGTATTTTTCTACGTCCAAAGTAAAACCTGGAATCTTTTGTGACATAATGCTTCATGAACTCAGTTTCAAAAGAACCGTAAATGAAATATTTTGGTATGTTCGTTGACTGTCTGGAGGATGCCCTTGTCAATATTTCCTCTCAGCAGCCAAAACCAAGGGTAAAAATGGAGGCTTAGTTGTCTTGGAGGCTAAATGTGCTGTCTGTGCTCTGTTGGTGTTGACTATGTGTATCTGCCCTCAAGGCAACCGTAGTCCCATGGCTACCTGCCTGGAAGCCTCTTGTCAGATTGAAATTGGCAACAACTTCCCCATCATGTGGACAGGAACCCACCACTACACTTTTCCTGATGGGTTTTTCTTTTAGTAAATTCACTTTGTCATGATAAATAGACTTTCTGTTTGAGAGGTGGGAGGGGAATAGGGAAAATTACTCTAGCAGGGATTCCTAAAGGGGCTTTACAAGAAAAGTGCGTCTTTCCAGGGCTTGTATTTCTTTTTGTGGCATGCCTATGAGAACATGAGTTTAAGCCTAATTAATACAGTGCCAGAAAAGGCTTGAGTCCTAGAGATTGTCATGAGAGAATTCTTCTTCTCTCTTATCAGAGAATCGAGCTTTGCTGCTGCTGCCCCAACTGAGCAGAACCTTGTCCCAGCGGAGCTCTCTTTCCTTGCCCTCTGGAGGGACTGTTCATTGTGTAGGCACTTGCCAGCATGAGTGAAGGCTTTCAGGCCTTTCAGATATCAGTTCAGAAAAACATCTCAGATCCATTAAAACAAAGCAAGAACTCTCAAAGCCTTTTGTTGATTACTGTGTCTTGTGATCACAAAGATCTTTAGGACAAGGGTTATTTCTTGCAATGCCAGGCATTCAACTACTTACCTGGCTACTATGATATTTGGGATAGAAATTGGTGCAAAAAGCAAAAAGAATATTCCCTTTTTAATATGGAGGGCTTATTTCAATCTAGCTTATACCCATTCTTTAAAATACAATAAAGAAAAGACAAGTTGCAGATGTGTAATTTCACCTGTCTGCCATTGTTTATCCCTTGTCTGAGAAGCAGAGAAATTCTACAGCACGCGTCTCAAACATGTATAAACTATTTACCTTACTTCACCAAAAATTTAGCTAAAAGTAAGATAAATTAATAGTCTTAAACTGAAATAATTTCCTTTTTACTGATATTCCAAATCAATTTAAACTGTCATCCTTAATTTGCTTAGTTCAACTCTAAATGGATCTGCACCCATAGTAATAAGGTGGGGTGATAATAAAGTTACTCTTATTCTTTAGGCATTTTTCTTTCTTTTTAGAAAGTCTAAAATGTTAATGAAGAAGATGCTCATTATTGATGATCTTTTAAGAGCCAAAATAATTTATATTTAATTGAATGGCATGAATAATCTTTTTTTTTTTGGTTAAGTCAGAAAGTAAATAGAGGTATGTTTGAACACAAATATTGATATAAAAATGCACATAAAATCTTCTGCTTTGAAAAATTTTCAAAGATACTCTCTATTCCTACCATCCTGAATCCCATTAGAGATAAACTCCTACAAGACAGGATAAACTTTTAAGGACATACCTGCTTCTTCAAGGTATTGCTCCTTAAGTCTCATTTGTCATTTATCTTCTCATTTGAAGTGCTACGTGATAAATGACCTGGTGAAGATACAATATTTGATGCCATGCACCTCTCTATTTTTATGCTTTTAATAAAAGTCGAGATTTTGCTAGGAAATGTTTTTCCTTTAATGAATTTCCTGGTGTGTTTGGATTTCAAATAATGTTTTCATTTTGTCTCGTTCTGTGTGACATTATTCTGGTTCCTGTGAATGACATTTAAATGATTATTCTTAGGTAATGAATATAATCTAATTCAAAGACTTCATTTTAGAGAAAGTTTCCCTACAATAGAGGTTAAAAAAAAACCCACAAGAATAAGGGGAACTTTTGCTTTTTTGTATCTAGTTTCCACTGTGGAGCATCAGAGGAATACAAAAGTCATCAGTTGTCAGTCATCACACCAGTGACACTGTTTCCAATTTGATTTAGCTTCAGATTAATTGAAACAGACAGTATTGATTGCTGCAACTAAAAGAACTGGAAGTTATTTCATATGACAGAAGTCAAATGGGTTGGTTTGGAAGATGAGTCCGACTCTTATGCAGACATGCTTATTTTCTGTTTGGTATTTGTCCTTGAAGGAAAGAATTGTGTTTGCATTTGGAAGGAGATGCCTATTCATAGTTGAATGTGTTATGCATGATCCAATCTACAGTAGTTTATGAAGGTTTTCTAGTCATTAGGTGGTTCTTGGATGCCATC
Organism: Burhinus oedicnemus; assembly: GCA_008921705.1. Classification (NCBI taxonomy): domain Eukaryota; kingdom Metazoa; phylum Chordata; class Aves; order Charadriiformes; family Burhinidae; genus Burhinus; species Burhinus oedicnemus. Next base: position 668,595 of record VFFE01007062.1, on the reverse strand, counting down.
TTGTAAGATCGGGTATTTAGGCTAACAGTCTTTTCTTATCTCAGAACTTCTCTTTTACCTACAGAAACCTGCATCTTTCTGCGTCCACCAGAATTAATCACCTCATATTCTGTCACTTGCTGCCTACCAGGAATTACAGGGTCAGAAATACTCAAGAGCTTGTTTCTGGATCTTTCTTAATAGATTGGGCAACGAAGCCCACAGCATTAGTGCAGATCAATGGACTGCTCTTGAAAAACTGGGAGCATCACCCAATGATATCTTTAATTTCATTTGGTTCAATGAATAGCTGTTCCGTTCCTGGATCAAGCCTGAATCTTGCATATGGCAGCCAGGCAGTTCACTGATGCTTAGTTGTCAGGCTCATCCTAAATGATGCTTTTCACTAGTTCTATTTAGTGTTTGAGTCTAAATGAATAAGAAAAGCCTGAACTACATTTTCACTCTCTTCTTGGAAATAAGGTCAAAGCATGCATAGATACTGCAGGAAACTGAGCCACAGGATTTTAGTGAAAAACTTTACCTGCAAAGTTGATCCCCGATAGGGAAATTAGAGTGGGAAGGAGACTTTCTTCTGCTTGGTACACCACACTGAAGAAACAACATCACATACCAGCGCAGTAGCACTGCTTTATTGCCAAAGCAATGCTCAGGTGCTAGAGAAGTGGTCTTGTAAACCTGTGTCACAGTGACTCCCCCTGGAAAAAGGGACCTTGGCATGTGCGCACACACTATCCATTGGATTCCTTGTTCCACCAGTTTTCTACCAAATTCTGCCTCTCGTTCCTACAGTACTGTGGGTGTGGGAGGAATGGCTCAAAATCCCATGTTAACTTCTAAGAAGGTATTTCACATTTAGCTTGATATACTGCAGTCTACAAGCAGTGTGAGCGCTTTGAGTTTCAGTTAAGTTACCTACAGGGATGGGCTTTTTCTGGATTTAAGTGTGGCCTAAAGCATCATAATGTCGTTGCAGGATTAGCTTTTGTGCCAAATTAAAAATAAATCAATATAAATTATTGATACTTCACATTACTATGGCTGTTCCAAACTGTCAGTCTGTGCTGGCAAACAGTATCCTGGGTTTTGGAAGTAAGCACAGGGATCCTAAGGGTGTGCAAAACAGTTGTCCCCTTAGGAGCAGAAGGAGGTTTGCATTTCTAGTGATGTGCTTTCTGCTGCTTGATAACGAGGTGTATTTCTACTTCCATTGTGTTCAAACTTATGTCATGTTCATCTTCTAGGTGGATTTTTTTAGGAGTCATTGCAATTGGTATACAGTGATACTTTGAATGTCGGGTGATGCTCAACACTGGCTAGCATACATAGGTGGCCACGTTACTTTCTGTTGTAGACCAGAGTTTAAGTAAAGTTTTTGTCAAGGTTCAGAATTTACCAGCGCCCTGGGATGAGGAGGACTGGATTGCTATTGTTCTCAAGCTGCCTGCAGACCTAACATGACAACCTTGCTTAAATCTGGAAGGATTTTTTTAAAAAGAAATATTATTAACTTTTTTTTAAGGCAGGTTAAATTCTGCCCAGAATGTTTTCTATAATCTGTGGTCTAGTTGTAAGCTACTCAAAACTCTACGTTTCCCTCGTAAATCATTCTTGACTCTGTCTCCAAGTAGAAAATTTAATTTTTGGTTTAGGTATAGTAATGATCAAGTTGAATAACTAAAAAAAAAAAAAAAAAATCATTGCTTCACAACCAAAGTTGCAGTCATATCCTCTTATCCCATCCCCATTTCAAGGTAAAATAAGTGTTTGTGTCTTCCACCAAGGTGTTGACAAATGAGCTGCAGCAGTTGAAGTTACCTCTCCCAGATGTCCATCCTTCTTGGGAGAAGAGTCAGAGAGACAAAAATGTGTCTGTGAGCCTCAGGCTGTTCAACACGGAGTCTGGCAGCCTTGCTCCAACCCATCAGAAGTGTAAAGCAAGCCGTCAGATTTTGCACTCAAGTGGGAGAAGTGAGGATACATTTCCCCCTGCTGACTATGCAGGAAGGGTGGCAACCTTTCCCTACGGTGACAGCTAACTGTTGCTAGGATCTTTCACTGCGATAGATAAGTGTGTGTCAAAGACCTAAAGACTTTTCATGTATTTAAAACTCCACCTGTCTTGAGAGTGTGCTCTGCCTAGGGTTGGATCAAGGTCTTTGGACATCTGCTCCAAGATGATAGCATTTCATTCATGGCAGTGTTCTTGGACACTTATACAATGTTAAACTGAAAGCTTGTATTAATGGAGAATGAAAGTTTCATACTTCAAAGTGCATGGAAGTCAGGAGAGAGAGTAAACTATCTCACCCTAATATCAATTCACCTACTTATATAATTTTTCTAGATTACTTGGGAAACAGCTACTGTATGTAGGAATGCCCAAGATGTGCCAAAGCGAATAGTTACTGTCAAACATAGAGTTAATGAGGCCTTAATTCTTATGTCCTTATTTCTGTGTAGCTAAAACTTTCTGCTTTTAAAAGTGACTTCAAGGCTTTTTTTTTTTTCTTAATTTGTGCTTTGGATAGATTATTAAAGAATCTACCTTCTTATGTTTACTGAAATGTGGATGCTTTCTGCTTGACAAATCAGACTGGAATACAGAGATGGTGCTTCTAGTAGTCAAATTGCTGTCTGAAGGAAGCAAACATTCTTAAAAACACCAAAAACAGACCTTTAAAAAAAAGAAATAAGAAAACACCCAAACCACCCCCACCCCCACCCTACTGCTTCCCAAACAAGGTATAAACCCTCTTCCTTTCTCCTTCCCAAAGAATCTTTCATCTTTTGTACCTGTTACTGCCTATTACTTTACTGTTGGCAAGCTGTCAGTTATCAGGAGCCTTCTCTCCCCTTTCCCTCACCAGTATATTTGGAAAAATGATCAAGATAACATACTAAAAGGATTGAAAAGACTTCCAGTATAGAAACCAGACAAACTACATTCTCCTTTGCTGTTTAAAGCTGCACGTCTGCATCCTTTCCAGAGCTGGTTAGATCACTGCTACTTTGAAGGACCGTTTTCCTGCAAACCCCCTTCCTTGCTTGTCAGATTATGGATGATTAAGTGACTCATGTCACAGCTCTTGATTGAGAGGTCTGCTTCGGTGATTACATGAGAGTAGTAGTCTACTGCTCCTAATCCATTTAAATCACTTGTAAATGACTTGCCTTCATTTTCTCTCTTGCTTCTACTATTGTGTGGTACCTTCTTATTCATATGTCAAGGTAAGCTATTTCCTCATGCCTAAAGAATGGACTCACTTAATCCCACAAACTATGAGGAAAACACTTAACGTAAGTAACGGTTGAAACTTTATTATAGGATGTGTATGGATTTCCATTATACAAACAGCTCATCTACCAAGTTGAAAAAATGTCCTTAATTCTCTTCACCTGAGTTATCATGCAGTTGTATCAGATCCAGAGGACAACTATTGACAGGAATTACAGGGCTGTCTTGATCTTCACAATGGGACCTTCAGCAATGATTCCCTTGTCAAATACTGTTTTCTGGTTCCTACAGTGCCCGCGTTGGTTGTTTCACTGCACAGTTTCTCCTAGGCATTAAGTCTTTTGGAGATGAAACCATCCTTCTTTCTCTGTGCTTGCTGAGCATGAAATTGCAGGGGTGGTTAGACAGTATAGCTAAGATGATGTAGTGGGTCGGGCCCACAAAAGTAGGGGTCCTTCTTTTTGAAGAAGTTCCTTCTTTTTGCCTTTTCCACCCTTCCCCTCCTTTGGGCTGTGTGGTCTTGTGTACTCCTTTCATCAGCTCTAGCTCGTTTATGACCTTGCCATAAATTAATTGAACTCGCTACCCCAGAAGAAAGACGGTCATTGCATTTGTTGGATTAGTTTCCTGCTGGATTACCGAAGTGAATTCTTTTACCACACAGTTACAAAAACATTAGAGTTGTGAATAATTGTCCAATAGGAAAAAAAGGAGAGGCATCCTCCTTCCAAATATCTTTCATCTCCATATGTGTAAGTAACACAGATAATGGATTCTCTTCTATAAGCAATATTAAGCTACCTGGTAATTTTTTTTGTAGTGAAGCTCTTTTTTTTTTTTTTCAGCATCTGAAAAATAGTATTTTTGCAGTTTATTACCATCTAATCAGAGGCATGGTTTTACTTTCCCCTTTATAAGCTACATACCTTACCTTGGATAATTGCTTGTGCCTGTTATTAGCTGACTAATAGATGACCGTAACATTGATTTTAATAGTTCATTATACCCTTTGTCGACCCTGGGAGACTAAAAAGGCTTTTGAGCCTATCTTTGAGCTTAGAAGAAAAAAAAAAAAGTCAATTTAATTGTATTGGATGAAAACTGCAAAGTATGGAACAAAATCAATCTTAGCAGCATCAGGTAGTTGTTTTCTTGATGTAGCTTAAATTTATCTTTCATACAGTTCTCTGCATTAAGATTAAAATTTTATTTTGAAAATGTTTTGATTCTTTTGATACCTTTGTGTTGATTCCTTTATTTTGAACTGGTACTAAGGAAGAAGATCAGAGTTCCCCAAAGGGAAATTTAAAACCAGCTAACTGCATCTGAGTCAGCAGAACTTTTTGATTTCCCATTTGCTTTTTTTCTGTGTTATAATGGAAAAGTTGATTCAAAACAAAAATAGAAACACAATTCTGAAACTGTTAGAACAATTTATTAAATTGATATATGGTTCTGCTTGACAATCTCAGTCCTCTGACCTCTGGGACAGGCACACTTTCCCCACTTCTAGTGTCGCTTGAGAATTATCAGGACTTGGCTCACCTAGAAAGGAGCTTGGAGTTGGTAAGCAGGAATATGACTCTATGTGTTAATGCAACTGCTCTCAGGAACAGATGCAGCCTCTGCAGGAATGGGCAGGCTGACCAGCCCTAATCATATCAGCTGGCATGGGGATGGGATGCCTGTCTTTCTTACTTCCCTCCCCCACCAAGTGCTGGCCAGCAACATCCCTGGGGCCTGGGGATAAATCTGCACTTGTTTAATAGTATTGTCGATTCTATCAAAATTTAGGAACTGTTGCAGCATATTAGCACTTGATATCTCTGCTCCAGTCTTATTCAGGTAGATTCTAACTGAATTTGTTAATCAGTGCCAAAATATGTAGCGCTTTTCCTCTTTTGAGTTATTTTGGTACTTAAAAATAAATAAATAAAATTCACATCTTGATGCTACCCTGATTTCTATTGACAAGCGTACTTGTTAATGTTGTACATTTTAAAGAAGCTTCCTTGTTTAAAGGCTAAAAGGTTAACAACTGAATCCAGATTGTCTCCAGTGAATCAAGCTCAATTTTCTTGAGCTTATTGAAAGCAATCTGCTCCAAAGAAGCTAATTAGAGTGAAGAATACAAAATGTCTGGGCGATACTGTCTATGCGTTCTCATATATGTATGCATTTCCTTCCTTCAGTTTTGTGAAATCATGTAGTTGTGTCTAGCTCACTTTCCCTTTTGGTGGTGGGGAAATCAAAACACATCCCCCTCCAAAATGTCTAATTGGGCTTGGTGTGATACGACAACAAGGATGCTCTGATACTGGTAGCTAAGTAACTTTGCTAATAAAAATGGTACTGTCAGAGTCATCAGCTTCCTGTGTTTGAATTGATGGCTATTGGCTAGCTTAAATGACACAAAGGATGCGAAAAACCACATATATTTAATTAAGGGTACTTAGTTGAGGCTTGTAATGTTAAGCAAAGTAAGCGTGCTTTCCATCTGTGTTTTTATTTATATTTAAAGTCACATTTGTCTTACTCTGATGGATTGTTTTGAAGTTGAGAGTGGTAATTGAGGAGCCATTGTTGTCACGTTTTGTTCCATGCAGGAGGGAAAAGTTTCGTATACAGAAGATGACAACATCACCTCAGACCTGGATGTAGATGCCCTTGAATTTAGTAACAGTTGAATTGAAAGGTCTGATTTTTAGATTCATCTGTGCTATGTGGGCTGTGGGATTTGCAGTCTGTTTTGACAGCAGTTTCAAAATCATTCGCTTAAGTCCTGAAAGCCTTATTTTGTGGAAACTGATGGAACATGTTACAATTTTGAACTTGCTTGATATCCCTTAGGCAATGGGTCTGGGGAACTGGTGGTGGATCTGATCTGATGTGGAGTGCACTTGAATCTGAGCCCTTTAAGGATTCCTTTTAAGCCTTTTGCTTCTGAAAAAGCATTTATACTGGAATATCTACCACCCACTCCTCATACTGTTGGCCTACGACCTGAAAAGTCTCTATTTCTCTGAAAAATATTAAGGAAGTTGGCAATAATTTTGTCTATCAGATAGAAAATGCCTAGATATCGTGAAGATGGGTGGGTGGCACATCACCCATAGACAAGGAAGTGGCTGTCTTTCAACAACTACTTTACTGTCTCAGAAGCTTTCCTAAATCCTTCTTTGCCTACCTTAGAGCTATGTTTTAAGATAATCCAATTCCGCTTTTAAGCCCCAAAATGTTACAGCTAAAAATAGATGCTAAGAAACAGGGTTTTATTGTTTGTTTGTTTCCTTTAAAAACAAATAAAAAAGCAGCACAAATTATCAAGGGGGTGGAGGGAGAAATACTTCCAACAGCTTGATCCGCCTTCTCTTTGTGTGAGATCGTGAATGTGAAAATCTGAGAGTAATTAATCAATGTGAACTTTCCAGATTCATCATTGTTGAAGTGCACCTGTGCCAAGCAACATTGTGCTGATTCTGGGCAAAAAAATAAATGCAGCATATTCCTTAACCACCTTGGGGTTTTGTGCCTGACTTGCAGAGCAGGGGCCACGGAGAGGTGGGATTTTGGTTTGTGCTGAGCCAGTGCTGTAGAAAGCAAGTAGAGAGTTTGGCTAAAGATCTAACTGCGCTCTGGGCTTTTTCCCCTTCGTTGCTTAAACTTTTAATGAGAATGGAGGCTATACCTGAGCACTAGTGGTCATTTATCCAGTCCTACGTACTGCACTGTTCCTGTAAATGTGTTTTTAAACAAGTTTAGTAGGTGGTAGCTTGTGCATAACTGGGAACGCATTTAGTGGCATGTAATTTTGGAAGGCATCTCCTTCTTCTAGTATATTGGAGAAGAGTCTGGATGCATAAGTGGTTACTGGAAGGAGGTGAGGTCTTGAAACACACAAGCATGTGTGGAGCTGATGTCCTCCTCCTTGGCTGTGAAGTGTCTGAGAATTCCTTCTGCCCAATGGTGATTAGCGTCTGCTGAGAAGTCTCGCTTGTCTTCGGCATGCTTGCATCTCAGCTTTGCTTGCTGGCTGGTGTATACAGCTGTTGGATTTATTTATGTATTAGCCTCATCTAAGCGAATTTGGTCATATGAAGTTTATTGTGTTGGAACTTATTTTTCTGACAAAATTTTACCTGTGTTAATAGGGAATTAGAGAGGAAAAAAAAAAAAAAAAGTGAAGCTTCCCAAACAAAAATGGGCAAACTTCTGAAACACATTCATTTTTTTTTTGTTGTTTTTACTATACTGTCAATTCTGCTGCTACAGATATGGCAATGTTTTATTTTATTTTACATGCTTTTGTGATAAAACATTTAATAGATGAGATTCTCCAAACAATACTAATTAGAAATTGCCCTAGAGGACATTGCAAATAATAGAATAGCCATATACTGGCATCAATAATAGTAATATATAATTATACAGTACTACTTATTTGTCATGAAATAATGAAAATCCCTGCCAAATGCAGAAGAAATAATTGGAGTTTCGGATGTAGTACTTCTGAAAGTACAGCACAGTTTTCTGTTCAGAACTACCATTTCATGCATTCACAGGAATGAAAACTGTTTTTTGTTTGTTTTGAAATTTCCCACAAAGCAGAAATTCAGAATTTTGGTCAGCTTTCATACTCTGATAGTTAAAACTACCTTTTCTAGAACAGGAAAGCTATTAATAATTTGTGTATTCTTATGTTTGGAATATTAGACTTCTGGCTAGGTACGTAATACAATCAAGGATTTGAAGGAGCTCTTATTCCAACTGTATATATGGCTACCAACAAGCACGGAAATTCTCTGGCTGTATAGTAGGGTGTTCATTCACTTTTTTTTTTGTCTTTAGAGTTCAGGCTGACTCAGGTATTTTTCACAACTGTGTTTAAAAATAGGAGAGAGATACTGGGGTGTGACTGCCTGATAGAATTCAGGAACTGCACCTGGAGCATAAATAAATAATAAAATGAAGATAAGGATTTATTAAATCCTGCAGAGAATCAAGGAAAACTACAATCCATGTCTCCCACAGGTCCCATGCTTTTTAGTTGTCCACTATATACATTGTCTGTAGAGGCAGTGTCATACCCATTTATCCTAGCTTGTATGTTGTGGCTGGCTTTTAACTAGAAGCATTTATAATGCCAGCAGCTCTGTAAGCTTGGCCAAGTAAATTATCTTGAATGCTCAATGTGTAAATGCAGGCTTGACTGTTACTAGTCAGCTGCAATAACATGCACCTAGTCAAATAAAAGGAACTATTGTGGAACTTAAAAATATCCCACGCCCTAAGCCCAAGGCTCCGTACCCCAACTATTAGCCAAAGCTATCAAAAAACAGGATAACAAGAAAAACTGTAATCATTTCACATAAGGATTGGTAACATGAGTTATTGATCTTGCTAATACTGATAATGAACTGGAATGGCAACTTATGGTATTGCAGACCTCCTTTAGGAAGTGCTACTTGCCATGAAAATAAATAGGTGCTGAGGGGAATTGTTGAGTGTCAGAAAGCTCAAATGAATCTGGAACATCTCATGATGACACAGTACCATTCAAACTATTTTACTAATCTTGCCATCCACTAACATGTCAATCATATTGATGATGGATATGCATTTTTGTTGGCATTCCTGCCACTGCGCACTGCAGGTATGGGAGGGTAAGAGATGGTTGTTTCGTACATTATTGTAACAGAACATAGGGTAATAGATAACTGTGTCAACATGAACTGTGTAAGGACATGAGGCATGCAGGCAAACAGTTTATTAAATGATGCGTTTGCTGTATTTCAGCCTTCTGGTTTTGGTTTTTTTTTTTTTTCCTTTTTAACAGCATCATTGGTCCTTGGAGTCTTCTTCCTCATGGAGAAAGGGAGAAGGCAGTCGGAGATTCAAATCTCTGTGCTAGCACACAGAACCAATGCAGTTGTGTTAGATGATATCATCAAGATGATGTTTTTAACTTTGGGTTCCACCAGTTCATGCTGTTGTTGGTTTGCTGCTGCTGTAAACTGCAGCAGAATTGGGGATAAAGAGAACTGGCCCAAGTCAAAGTATTGTAGCTTGGGATACTGAACACAGAAGCTGAGAGAAATGAGGTCTTGATAAAGTGGTGCAGTACTCCCAATACCAGTCTCTTGGGACTGCAGTGTGCTTCAGGACCCACTGGGCTATGGTAGGGTTTCTACATCTTCCCAGCTCTGAGAAAGTTTAAGGTTTTAAACTTTCTAGGCTATTCTCCTGTTGGCCTAGACAAGTCAATCATGTTCAGTCATGGGTATGCACTGAACGCGACTACGTAGTCTGTAGATTACAAAATTAATGCCTGATGTGTTTTGAGAGCTACTTTCCTTCCCTCTTCACCTTCCCCCATAAGACATTTGCATTCTTTTCTCTTGTGATGCCCCAGGATTTAGCCACCGGGAACCAAAATAAATTAACATAATACATGGCCATCTGACAAGGAATTTTTGACTGCAGTTTTAGAAAGATTATCTTGCACTTAAAAGCACTTAAATTGTGGATATTTAACATGCCTTATCTATCCATACCTTATCTGAACTTGACCCTTTAATGAGACAATGTTCCAGCAGTATTTTGTGTTGGGTAATGTTTCTTGCCCAGTCTTTCCTGCTAGTCCTTCTTGTAAATCCTTGCTTGTGATGTTGACTGACTTCCCTAGTCAGAACAAAATCTTGCTCTTAAACACAGCCTGCATTTCTACTTAAGGTGAGAAACTCCAAAACTGCTACCATGGGTTTTTTTCCACCTGTGTCCCTTTCAGGTTGTTGTGCTACTTATTGCATGAGATGAGTCAGTGTTTGAAATGCAGTCAAAATTCCAGATTTGCAGGCTTGATGGCTGTCAGATGGACTTTTAATCAGGTGTCTGAAAACCAGGCAGCTGCCTGGAATGCTGTGTAGCAGGGGAGGCTTAGAGCTAGTGTTCATTACAAAGAACAAAGCAGAATATATAATTTAGTATAAATTCCATGCTCCCCTCTGTCCCGTGCAAAGGCAACAGTATGGTCTTTTTTGTGCTGCTTAGTGCTCCTCCCTAGGATGCTTGCCAACAACCCCCTGCATCCTTACTGCCCAGCACCTTGTTATGGGTTTGAAGAAACTGTATGTGTGTATCGCTAGCCATCACTTTGTGAAATAAACTGTTTTCAGAAATCTCATCTAAAAGCTGAGGTTTTAACTACTGCTTTTAACTGTCCTTATTTCACAGCTAAAAATGCCTTAATGGAAACAAAAAGTTACTGTATTAAAAATACATTTTCTTCTAAAGAAGGGGGAATTGAGATGCCATCTGTACTACTTCTGGCTCCCATTCAGCTCCTTCAAATGAATACCAAATTAACAGCAGCACTTCTCCCTCCCAATTTCCTTCTCCATCCCGTAGCTCTTCCTCTAAGCTTCATCCAGAATCCTTGGGAAAGTACGCAATATCACCTCTGCAAAATCTTCAGTGGGAATTTTTTATTTATTTTGTGTTTATTCTCTGTAACTGTTACAACCCTAGTGTTTCATTCCTGAGGTCTGAATTCCCCGCAGGGAGGTTGCTGCTTACCTGGGAAGGTTGGGCAGAAAGTTGTGTCTGTTCCTGCTGTGATGCTGCTTGCAGTTATTCATCTCGGGCACCGCTGACCAAGGTCCATGGGCATCCCCTGACAGTGGTCTCCACATCTTTTCCTCATCTCCAGGATCTTCCCTTATTTCCCCAGACCTCTCCTGGACCAGGATCTTCACCTTGTTCTTTCTGGGCCCTCTTCTTCCTTCTGAGACCACTTCTTCCTTTCAGGGACCCATCTCTTGGCACTAGATCTTTTTTCTGGAAACTAAACTCCCAGTTTCTCCAGTCTAAATAGTTTATGAGCAGAAGCACAGCAGGTGATCCACCTCTTATTTGGTGGGTACATCTCATGTCTTTTTATTAGTTGGAGGATTCAAGATGTGCTACTTCTATTTAATTTAGGCATTATCAAGTTTCCAAGCAGCGCATACTGGTTGCAGCTAGCAAGTAGAACTCCTGAACTCTCAAGCAGGGGCCTGCAATTTTAGGCATTCACCCATGCACACGCATCCAGTTATCTGCTGCCTGTTCATGTTTCAACTGTTTTTTGCAGTGACTGCAGGTGTTTAACTCTCCTCCTGTGTGATTCCATCCTTGGACAGGGCACCAAAAGGAACAGAACCTCATGTTTTAAAGGCATATTTTTTCGTGTTTAATAATGTCAATTACGTATGTGGGTTTTACATAGGACACAAGATGTTTCTGAGGTGGAGACAGAGTGCCAGTGTAGCATCTATTATTTCTGCTGAGGTAGGCTGGCTCTGTTTTGAAGAGGAAATTTAGTTACAGTGTGTTTGTTTCATGAATCTAGCTATTGGTGCAGTGTTCTCCAAACTGCAGATTGCAAGGCTAACACAAAGACAATTGCTCATGTTAGTGCATAACATACAATTCTCAGTAGCTGGGATTGCTGCCTGTACCTTTTTTATAACAACAGCATTAGCTAAAACTCTCCTAAATACCTTAAAAATTCTCTGTTCATCTCCCTTTTGAATAAAACCACTTTCTGTGTGGTTTTTTGCTAATTGCTTTGGAGATAGGGTAGGGAAAATATTTTTATGTGACTGGGGAGGGCTGCTGGTGCTTGTGCCACTGCTTACGTGGGAGATTTTTTTTTTTTTTTTTTTTTTTTTTTTTTGTTTTTTTTTTTTTTTTTTTTTTTTTTTTTTTTTTTTAGGAGGAGGTTTAAAGCAGTTCAACAGAGAGTGAAGCTCTGAATTGTCCTATGGAGACTTGTTTCATAGCCAGATTCCTATGGCAGAAAATGCTTTGCCACAGCTCTCATGCAGCTTGGTCTGGGCTTTGTGATCAGCATTGTCCCAAAGAAGCACAACTGTTTAGGAAATTTATAGATAGCAATTTGGTCTCCAGTGTAGCAGAGGCTCATCTGTTAATTGCTTTGAAGATTAAAGTCAAGACCTTGAACTAGCATCTGAAACTGACTTTAGAGATAAGCCCCAGCCGTGAACTTCCGTCATCTCCTTCCCAAAGCCTTTGGTATTTAGAGGATAATAGATAAGCAGGATATCCAGGACAGCATCTAACTGATATAAAAGATTTGTTTTATGGAGACCTAAATTGTTTCGGGGGCAAAGCCAGTTCTCTCTAATCTGTTATCCAGGGTTCTCTGCAGAGAAGATGTCGGCAAAGGAAAAATGCATGAACGTTAAGCCAGGTAGCCACACTGAAATGTCAACAAGTCAGTCAAGTATTGATAACATCCACTACATAAATAACAGCCACTCCAGTTTGCTGATTGAATTGATATGATGATTTTATTGCTTTTAAATTAAGTTTAATCTCAAGGAACATTTTGTAGTTTGTTTATTCTTCTGTAAAACAATGCTCTCTCTCTCTCTCTTCCGGTGCTGCAGTACTCTGCTCGCTTCCCCCCCTCCCCTCCGCCCCCCAACCCTATTTGGATTGAGTTGAAATCCTTTAATTAATGAAGTGAAACATCTTATTCTAAGGTAGTTTAACCATTTTGTCATATCCTCTTTTTTTTATGGTAGTTTCATTTCAAAATATTTCTTTTTTTCAACATTAAAAATATTGAAGGTAAATACTTCTGGCAAGTTAAACAATTTGTTTAGAGATGTTTAGAAATAACTGAATTCCCTAGTAGTTTCGGTTCCATCACTCAAAATGTCATTCTTCATCAAGAGCATCTCCATTAGTCAAGTATGATGCAAGCAAAGACTGGCTACCAAGCACTTGAGTTTTAGAGGCTGATTTGAATATAAGGTTTGTTAAGTGAGCCCTGTAGATGGCATTTGTTTTTTATGATGTTTGAGAGCAGTGCCTAAGGAATAGTTGTTGCCCTTGGCCAACTAAAAGGACAAAGTTGCAGACAATCCATGCACCGCAGAGCTGGTAGCTTGTTGCTAAATAGGGGAAAATTAAGACCTTCTGAGTCTTCTGAGTGACAACAGGTTTCGTTAGTGGATACATTTCAGAGGAAGAGAACATAAGTTGAAGGGTGAAGGGAGATGAGGGAGAGGAATAGAGAATGAGCAAGTAGTTGGTGAAATCCAAAATGGAAATGAATCAAAGATGCTGCATGGCAGGTAATGGGAGACAGTCTGAACAAATGACCATCAGTAAGAAGCCTGATCAAAAAGTAAGAGGTATGTTTTTACAAAACAAAACCCTGCAAAAACAACCAACCAACCAACCAACAACAACAACAAAAAAACAAACAAACAAAAAAACCCCACAAAAAAACTCCACCCAAAAAGCCTTTCTTGAAGTTCATTCTTCCTGTTAACACTGGTGAGGTAGCCCAGCGTGGGATATGGTTTGCCTGTCTCATGGACTTGGGGAATATGGTCTGTCCTCTTTGCACTGCCTTGCCTGGGACATCAAAAAGTGGAGTTATCCTTCTTGCTGCTTCCCTGCTGGTTATATGTTACATGTGATTGTAGATGGATGACTAATGTAACTAGCAGTGTTGTTCAGCTTGGGGAAGTGCAGGAGCCCAAGGGAAAGCACTTCAGGCAGCCCCAGGCCCTTCCAAGCTGCAGCCAAGGGTGAAGGTATTAAGGACATGTGGAAATATATATGGGCCGCTTAGTTCTGTTTCAGGAGATTGTGAGGGCACCAGGAGAGGGAAGAAAAAAGCCTTTCTACCCTTCCACTTTATAGGAGGGAAAGAAGGGAGGAATAAGAAAAAGAAAGGACTTCCTTGAGTTTCGGAGTGCTTACTCAGCTGCTGTGGAGCTTTCTGAAATGATGCTGAGTGAGATCAGTGTTTGCCCAAGGAGCAAAACCCTCTGTTCTTTCTCTGTATATTCCCTGCCCCCTTCACTCCCACTGTTTATTGTGCTATATAAAGTGGATGTCGTTCTCTCTGCTACATACTAGCCCTGCAGCTGGCACTCTATTTTGAGAAGCAAGATGATGAAAAGAGGATCCTATGATTTGGTTCAAATTGCAGTCCCTCTTACCAGCTCAACTGGGACTGTCCAAAACAGGAACGGTGCCTTCCTTCTATTTGTTTTTTATTAGATGTAAATATACTGATCCTGCAGGTAATGGCTATCCTATGATGTGTGAACCAAGCACAAATGGGATTTTAGTTAACTTCATGGAGCTGCAGATAACTAAATTTTTACTATTCGTTTTCTTTGTAGCAAAGAAAAGACTCGCTACTAAGCACTTGTGTAAATTATTTGTGTGAAGAAAAATACAGGGCAATCCTACAGAGCATGGTATTGCTTCTTTGTTCAGTTTTTATCTTAAGAGTATCTTAAAAGTTAAGCTTCAATAATTATGGCTTGCAGGTAGCAGAGATGTATCAGTGCTATTTTGCAGAGGGATCTGCTACCCATGTTAAAATGGGTCCCTTCTGTAGAAGCGATCATCAATCCCTCTTTTATTGACAAAAATAAGCCTCTTCAACTTTAGAGGATGATGGACATGGGTAACTGCTGGTTTATGTCCTGATGTCCCACATGCACCAGGATTTCTTGGTTACTGTGCTATTAGTGTTTATTTTAGTATTTAATTTGATAATAATTTGTCTGTTTTTTGAAAGGTAAGATGAGCTTCCTTTGGACGCATGAAGAAAATACTGTTTCTACATTAGCCTATGCCACAAAAATGCACCTAAAAAAATCATAGCTGTTTTTATCTCTGTGCAAAATTGAGACACTAATGATCTTGAATTCTACAGCTTAAAATGCTACCTATCACACGGTTACAATAATCTCCCCATACAGCCTGTAAAAGCAAGGCACCCTAGGGCAATTACACATAAAATGATAACATCACTATATTTCAGATACACAACATAAATAAGGAAGATCTTTGTAGATGCTGTGACTAGCATTCTGCAAATATGATGAGTATGTATGTATCTTTAGCAAATTTGTTATAGAAGTCATAGCTGATAAAGAAAATTTTCAAATGTTTCAGACAATGGCAGCTTTAAAGAAATACATAATTTTTTTGGAGAGATGTGATGTGTGTCTGAACTAAATTTGGACCATATCAGTTTACAGATAGTCCTAATTCAGGCGAGATTTTTGAAGTCAGCTTTGAAAGTTGCAGCTTCAAGCTTCAGTACCTGTTGTCTTGTCATGATTTCTTTAGTGCAGAGGTACTTGTGGGAATAGGGATAATCTTATGTTTCACCCAGGGAAAATTCTTTGTGACTTCTTTAAATTTTTAAAAAATTTCTAAATAGCACCCTGTTGTATTTTAAGAATTAAAATTGGAAACAAATTACCAATTGGGTAAGTTTTCAAAGAATTGACTGGACTATGTTTCTCTGTCATTAATCATCCATAGCTTTGACGTACACAAACAAACAACTTCCTTCTAGTTTGAGCAAAACTGTGATGCCAGTTGAAGTTTTCCCTCAGTACGGGCTGTGGTCTTTTATTCATATGTTGAGGATTCTTTGTTGGTCCAGGTCTTGAGATGTTTTTGGCACCTTCAGCTCTCATTGGCCTAGGAGAGATCAGTAGGTAATTCAGTAGCCTGCGGTATCAGCCTGTTGCAACTGAGCAGAGTTTAGTGAATATCCTTTGAAAACCTGTTTGAAGGCAGCTGTTATTTAGAAGGCTTAAAATACTTGTTATAGATAGCTTGTGACATTCCCATCCATCTTAGTTGCAATCAAAATAAATTAAGAATTGTAAACAAAGGAGCATTCAAAGATAAGAACTCAGTAATACTGTACGTGTTTCTCTTTTCTATTCCGTTTCTGTCTTCAGGCTATAAAACTCCTTAAAATTGAGTAAGTCTTTAACAATTAAATAAATTTTAACAGAAGAAAAATATTTTTGTTTTTGAAACAATGGCAATGTGTTGGGGAAGAAATAATGTTATTCTGCACTGATTAGAGAGAACTTCACACTTACTCCAATCTGTATAAATTCTAGAGATTAATTACAGGTGTAAACATTGCATTGATTTTTTTGCTCTCCCCAAAGTTACAGGGTGCTTGAATCTGTGATTCTGACTAATACCCATCTACAACATCGGGCCAGCTTCTGCCAACGTAAATTTGTATAGACCCACTGATTACAGGACTATCGTCAGCAATCAATGTAGGTCACTACGAATTATGTGGATAGGACATGGTTTATCTATTTGTTACGAACTTAATAACTACTATGTCCTAAATAAAAATTCACCGATTACTTAAGCAAAGCAAAGAAAAAGGATCACTCTGTCTCTACTTGCTAGAAATTTGCAATGGGTCAGTCACCCAAGTCAACCCCCCAACTTTCTCAGTTTGGTAACCAAATGTTTGGATACTGTCCAAACATAGTTGGAAGTTGTTTGATCTGCATCATTGAACTGGAAGACCTGAATCTTAAAACAGCCCTTCTGTTTTTATCAAGTGTTGAGACTAAGCATTAAAATGAGAAGGTACAAAAGTGAATATCAAAGGCCAGAGAAGATGTTTGATGCTCTCAAAATCAAAACAGCTGTTGCTGGGTTAGACTTTGAGTGAGCTCTTGTCTGAAGGAGCGGACCAGATCTATGAAAAGGTCACTTTATGTCATTTCTGAGTTGGTGACATTAGGCTTTTTTGGAGGAGAGTTGATGAGAATATTGATAACTGTTCTCTTTCTTAAAAGTTGGACCATATCAATTAGTACTAGAAAAGGTAATGAGCATTAATTCAGCAACTACCACCAGATGTTTAAAGATCTGTTTCTTATCTGTTACCATTTTCTATAATGATGCTCACTATTTCAGACTAGTTCTTTAAGCAGTTGCTGTTGATAGCTCCTTAATTTCACGCATGATTTTATTGTAAAGTTTCGATCATCCATAACTGATTTCAGCTGAAACTTTTTACTCTCTCTCCCTTCCTCCTGCAGAAGGTAGCCCTAGACTGCTTCACCAGATAGTCAGAATTGAGAGGGGTGATCTGCACACCTTGCTGAATACTGTGGTTTATGTGCTTTTTGAGAACCTACCTTGTGCTAATTGCATAAGGGTAAAGAGTAGTTATGATGAACTGCTTTGTTAAAGAGCACTATAGTAGATTGTTGTGGTTTAGGCTGGACTGGCCACTGAAAGGAACGACAGATGCTCTCTCTCACCTCTCTCTCCAAGGAGAGGAGGCTGAGAGACTTATGAGTTTAGAAGGAACTAAACTACTTTAATGAAATATTAATAATAAAATAATAAAAAGGAAATAATGAAATATATACAATATATACAAAAACGTACCAAGCTCCCAGGATGACAATCACATCACTGGTAGGCACTCGGAAAGTCCTAGACTGGACTCAGTTGACGGATGGGAACTGAATTCCAGATCTAGATTCAGGAATGCATGGATCAAAGGCAGATGAACAGAGTCCTCCTCGGATGCTGGCCGTTGAAGGAAAAAGACCTGACCCTTTGATCCCTCAGCTTCTATACTGAGCATGATGCAAATGGGGTGGAATTACCCTGTTGGTCAGTTTTGGGTCACCTGTCCTGTCTGCTCCTCCCCACAGGTGCAACCCCTCTATGCTTTTCCGCTTCCGACCCTCCAATGGGGCAAATAACAAAGTTGGCTGGCCTTGGTTGTTCTAGCAATAAGTATAAGCAAAAGCCTCTCTGCATACCATTCCTTGGCATAATTATAAATAAACAGGTCTTATCTCTCTGAGAGCGAACAGTTTCTGCACAATATGCTGTTAATTTCAGAGAGTTCAGTTAGTTAGAAGAGGTTTAACTGCAAAGTCAAATTACTAAACAGAAAACTGGTTCTGTTTTACCTCAAACCAGGGCATAAGTTCAGATTAATTTTTGAGAATTATTTTAAAATATAATTTGGGACCTCTGGTGAGAGGAATGAAAAAGCTCAAACTGGGTTTTCACAGATCAAGTCATGCAGCTTTTTGGCTACCTAATAAGGCAACCTGAGAGAGCACCTCTGGAGAGGACAATTCCTCAAGAGATCAGCAATGCTGGGATTGTAGTACTTAAATATAAGCAGCGTGACATAACCTGAGGTTATAGCTGCAGCAGGAGAGGAACAGTTTCTCTTTTTCATAGCTTTGAGTTTTCAGGTCCCCATCCATTTGTTCAGTACTTTGGCTGGGTTGATAAGCAAGGCTTTTACTGATTTCCTTCACTTTGGAGTGGAGAAAACTTAATGCCTTGTAAAGATCCTGAAAGGGACCAACTAGGTGTCTGGGAAGAAAGGAGGTGTTTTCAATAAGCGTGTCTTTGGAGATATCAGCTGTACACAGGGCAATTTGACAGATGAGTAGGGATGGAATTGGTACACTTTCTTGCTGTGTGAATTGCTACAGTTCATCACATGTAGCTGCCAAATTTCTCTTTATTTTAATGACCCAGTAAACATCAAGTAGCAGCAAATCTGTGGTTCTTGCCGAACGTTTCACTCAGCTCTGGATTAGAGACCCTTGTCATTCAGAACTATGATTGTCATTTGCCCCCTAATTGTAGCTGCTGTGGCTTGCTGTAGTTTGCCTTAATTGAAGTTGGCTTTAATTTCCTGAATAATAAAGTTCTTTCATAAATGGAGACGTAGTAATAAATCAAAAAAGCTGTCACAATATATCTGACTTCTTGAACTTACTAAATGCATTAATAAAGATGAAGGAGACTAAATGCAAATATAAAACTGAGATTTCTATTCTTTTGCAATGTGAAAAATGTCATTTGAGTTGCCCTTTCAGACCATGAGGGAGATGATCAACACCATGGGAACAAATTGTCAAATAAATGCAGATGAGGAGTGGGTACAGGAAGGGATCAAGGGAGTTGAGAGGGTTTGTTTTCTTTTTTGTTTGGGTTTTTTTTTTTTGGTAAACTTTTTGAACACAGCATTCAAAAGTAATTGGACTTTCTTTGACTAGTTTTATTGCATACCATTTCATTTCCGCTCTCATGAGGAAAGAAACAAAAGGACGTTTCCATAATACTGGGACAGATTTAACTTACAAAGTGTACAAATCAGTATGTCCTGTTAGCCAGTTGAGGACCTTTCTTACTACTAGCATTTTGCCTTCTAATGTTAATTGGACAGACCTTCATGAAGCTATACAGGTGGGTGGGGAGCCTTCCCCACATCATATATGTGACACATTTCGGTGTACTTTGAGACACACACCTGCATGGGCCATGCTTGAGTAACAACGAATATAAAGATATCTGTTCTTTTCATGACATCATTTTCATTACAGTTCAGGATAGGAACCTGCCTATCTTCCATAATATTTTTGAATCTGGCAGTATAGTTTAACAGCAAACATGTAAATGTAGTTAAGAATGGGAATGAGGGGGAACCATAATGAGTTGAGTTGATTTTGGTTTGACAGTGTACCTTGTCCTGCAGCTCTGACCTTCTCCCTAGCTTTCAATAGATGCATACTGTTTTCTGTCATCACCTTTTGTTTACAGCAGAGAACCTATGGCTGGATTCTCAGCATTGCTTTGTTTCCCCTTGCTTGGTCTTTCCAATGTCTTTTTGGAGGTTCTGTGGCAGCTTAGTAAAAGTACAGTTGATTTGTGCTCCCTAGTTTTCCTTATCTTCTTTGTCTTCACTACGTATTGTAATTCTTTCCCAATGCCCAAGTATCTCAGCTTAAATTTTCCCAAGAGAAAGTAAATTTGGGCTATTTCTCTTTTTTTGATGCCCACCTTGACATACTTCCTTGACAAACATTCCAAGTTTTTCTGATAACTTTGTTCTTTAAATCAAGCATATTTAATTTATTCCCTGTTAGGCACTTTAATCCTTCGTTGCCTTGAAAATTTAGGCTGATGTGGATTTGAATTGCAGTTGCCCTTCCTGAATCTCATCTTGAATTCTTTCTTGATGATGAGAACCCCCCCAGTATCACCTGTCTTTCCACAGGGAGGTTTCCTTTTATTGCTCAAGTTCTGAGAATAATTCAGCTTGTGGTTTTCTCCCAGTCTCCTGCACCATTAAAAGAATTACAGTTCCCCAGGAGAATCTGTGAGCGTGTTGTGTTTTGGTTCTGGGAGGGAAGGATGAAGATGCAGTTGGAATATCTGAGCTGTTTTTTTTTTCTCAAAGAACCAGAGTCTGGAATCAGTCTTAAAACCTGTTTTCCAGAAAGCTTTTGAATGTTTGTTAAGCCTCTGTAAAATGACTTATGATTTTAAATGATAAAACAGCATCCTGCTCTTATCAGAGATTAGATCCTCATCTTCTTATTCTGTTTGTTTTGAATGTAAATTTATGTTGCCTGCTTTAGGTTTCAAATTTCTAGGGACAGGGAGAAACTGCTTGTATTCTAAGAGTCATGCAGTACAATGAATGTTATGCATATATGTATGTCACTATACAAGTATTTTTTCTAAATAGAGGCCTATTCCTAGATGATATTTTCTTTTCTCATATTTTAACATCAAATAAAAACACCACTGGATTTAGTATCTGTTCATATTTGACCTGGATGAACTGTTCTATCGATCATCCTGAGCTTTTCTCAATTGTAAATGCTTTCCTGCATATATAAAATTAGAAACTTGGAAGAGATAGTTCTTACATAGTCACAACCAGGAGCAGAATTAATGAGGCAAAGTAATGACCTGAATTTCCAGTTTTGAAAAGGTCTGGAGAGAGAGGTTTGTGCAGCATTTACCCAAAATGTCAGCCGTATATATTGAACAGGTACATCTTAATACCTGGCCAGTGGAGCCAGCTGGACACAACTGTGGGAGGACAGAATGTGAGATGAAGCGTGGCTGTTTGCAGCCTTCCTCACCTACTCTTCACCTTCTTGCACCCTTAGCAAGTTTGCAGATGACACCAAGCTGAGGGGTGCAGTTGACACACCTGAGAGGATGTGATGCCATCCAGGGGGACTGGGACACCATCCAGAGGGACCTGGACAAGCTTGAGAAGTGGGCCTGTGTGAATCTCATGAGGTTCAATAAGGCCAAGTGCAGCGTCCTTCACCTGGGTCGGGGCAACCCCCGGTATCAATACAGGCTGGGGGGAAGAAGGGTTTGAGAGTAGCACTGCCAAGAAGGACTTGGGGGTACTGCTGGATGAAAAGCTGGACATGAGCCAAAAATGTGTGCTTGCAGCCTAGAAGGCCAACCGTATCTCAGGCTGCATCAAAAGATGCGTGGCCAGCAGGTTGAGGGAGGTGATTCTGCCCCTTTACTCTGCTCTCATGAGACTCCACCTGGAGTACTGTGTCCAGCTCTGGGGCCCTCATCACAGGAAAGACATGGACCTGCTGGAGCGAGTCCAGAGGAGGGCTACAAAAATGATGAGAGGGCTGGAGCACCTCTCCTATGAGGACAGGCTGAGAGAGTTAGGGTTGTTGTTCCACCTGGAGAAGAGAAGCCTCCAAGGAGACCTTATTGTGGCCCTTTCAGTACATAAAGAGGGCCTATGGGAAAGATAGGGACAAACTTTTAGCAGTGCCTGTTGAAATAGGACAAGGAGTAATGGTTTTAGACTAAAAGAGGGAAGACTTAGACTAGATATAAGGAAGACATTTTTTACAATGAGGATGGTGAAACACTGGCACAGGTTGCCTAGAGAGATGGTAGATGTGCCATCCCTGGAAACATTCAAGGTCAGATTGGATGGGGTTCTGAGCAAGCTGATCTAACTGAAGATGTCCCTGCTTATTGCAGGGGGGTTGGACTAGATGATCTTTAAAGATTCCTTCCAACTCAAACTATTCTGATTCTATAATTCTGAAATCCTGAAAACTAGAGACTAGGTCTACTAGGGAAAGGAAAGGCCGTACTGAAGAACTGTGTACCATGAAACTTCTCCAGAGCTTCCTCTAGTTCTGTTTCCTCACCGAAGTTTCCAATTCTCTTATAGCTGTTGAGATCGCATTTGAAGGCCCTTGTGAAAATGTTACCATTTCCCAGCAGGTGCAGCAATTTATAAACCTCACAGGATATGGGATTTTAAAGAGACAGAAAATGTTGATTCCAAAATGCTGCCCTTACTGGAGCTGTAGGTGTTGCTGATACGTCATCAAACCTTTTATTTGATCTCATATAAAAGAATATTTCCTAAAAACAAATGAACAAGCCAACTTCTACATAAAATACCTATCTAAAATTAATCTTTGGGCTCTGATATTACGACTGTGTCCTGAAGTTTCCTTTTGGTTCCAGTAGGCATCTTTTTATACTGGCTTATGATATTCAAATTGACTTATGTTGAGCTGGGGGAACTTTTGAGTACTAATTGAAACAGTCTGAAAGGAAAATTGAGTGTTTCTCTGAGAAATTCAAAGCAGAAAGAGTTGTTAAATTATTAAATGGGGGAAAAATATCATATTTTCCCCTAGGAGGTTGTGAACTAACCTGAAATTACTAAATTTTTTTTTGCATCCTTGTTTTAACAATGAGTAAAGTTTCAGTTTTAACTGAAAATGCTTAAATACTAACAGTGCTTCTCTGACTTACAAAACTGGAAACAATTATATATGTTGTGATAGAGGACTAAATTTTTTTACTTTAAAATGTTTCTTGTATGAAGGCATATTTTGGTTGGGGGTGTGCATATTTCCAGAATTGACACTTTCCTATGGAAAAAATACTCATTTATAGTGGATATTGGCAGGCAGATTATTCGACAGCTGTAGGTACAGCTCTTAAAGGATTATGAAAGACATTTGAAGTATAAGAATGGTGAACATAATTTGAAAATTGACCAAGTTTCTTGTTTCTGTTATGACCGTATAAAGACTCTATCCTGTATATCATACTCTTAAAATATAGTCCCTGTTTCCTGCCTGTATGTCCACACAGCTCACCAGCAAAGCCTGCGCCCGAGTCTCCTCTGTGAATGGGTAGCATGTTGCAGCATCATACCTAAGCCAGATACAGCTCAGTTGTGTTTGCTGACCTCTTGAGCATAATTATTTTGAGGCTGTTAAAAATTTGACCTGTTTTAGGAATATACAGCCTTGGAAGTGGGTAGGTGTTCTAAGGAGGGAGATACCTTGGCTTTTGCAGCAGGTTATGCCAAAAAAGGGAAAGGCAGCTATATTAGCACTGACTGCGTGATGTGCAGATAGAGCATATGTATTTTCATGGTGATCCTGCTGTCCCTTACACAGTGCTCTCATTAAGTGTAATGAGGCCCATCTAAAAGTCTTAATAATCCTTCAATATATTATTAAATCCCAATTATTCATGAACAATGCCAGTGTATGTGCTTGAGGTCAACGTAGCATGCAAGTGATTTAATTAGTGCATCGTCCAGTTGTATTCACTTATATTGTTTTAATTAGAATGGTAATTGAGAACCAAGTATGTATGTTTTTTCTTGCAGTTGCAGCGCCTAAGCCTATTTGCTGCTGTAATTACTCCTTGCCCTACATCTTCTACTACCCCTCATTGATTTATTTATTATTAAATTAAGATAATTTGAAGAGGAGATACAGCTATTGCATAAAGCTTATTTTTTTTTTCAGTCTGACTAGATCACATAATAACGCAACTGAATGATCATCAAAGATGACTGTGAGATGGAGTCTTGCCTGTAATTTCTAGTTCTTCTCTGCCATGTTGGATCTTTGGTCCTGATTAAGCCATGCAAAAACAGTGCTAAAGCAAGGAGACACCTTTTTTGTCTTTTGGTCGCTTTTCGTGCTTTTTCTGACACTCAACTCATCATGTCATGATGTACTCTAAATACCAGCTGTGATCTCGTTAAGCAAGTCAGCTGCAGTATCTTGGAGAGTTTTGCCATTACGAAGTTGACTTGAATGTTCTGAGAGAGCAAGTGGAATGGAGAATAAAAATGCAATTTTTATTGAAGTCAGGTTTGCAAATAGATGCAGCCTGACTCGGAGTTTGCATTTAACATTTGAAGACATAAGAAGTAATAATAATTTCTGTTGCAGTGGAACATCTGTTAGATAATCAGAGCTTGAATTAATGGGAAACTGAAAGCAATTAGCTAAAGGTTACAAACTAATTAGTATAATAATATTATTAAACTAGCCCTTCTATAGCTTAAATTGCAGCCAGGTTCTATAATGTAAAACCTATTATTTTAAGGGACCCCAAAATCTTGCTTTGGAGAACAGAATTAATCAATGGAAAACATTTCTGCAAAGTTTGAGAAACTACATTGAATTGGTCTAGGAATATACTTTAAATTAGATTATATTTAAATTAAAAAAAAACAATACCCTTTTCATTTTGGATTTTAGCCTTTTTGTCTCACATGAGGTCAAAAAGGTTTGTTTTCACTCTTTGTACCACCCATATAGTGAAATCTCCTTGGAAAGAAATGCAGCAGCTTTAATTGAAGAAGGTTGTTTATAACTGAAATAAGTTGTTAATTTTGTTGTGGATAATACTGAGAGAGACCAACTTCCTTGATTTCACAGGCTGCTACACATGCATTCCTGCTTTCACTCAGGTAAAAGGATGTTTTGGATGTTTGGATGGGAATATCATGTGGCTACCAATTTCAAAAGGGGACAGTTCATGTGTTGGTTTGTGGTTTGTTTGGTTTTTTTTGTTTGTTTTTTTTTTTTTTTTGATGATCAGTATGTAGATATTGGTTGGAAATTCAGAAGCCTGAATTTTGAATTTTCTCTGTCTGAGAGCTGAGGGATTTTGGTGGGTGGGTGGAAATGTGGGTGTGTTGACAAGCTCCTTCACAGTTATAAGGATCTTGCTCCTTCAAGCACTGCGCTACCTGGAAATAAACCATTCTCTAAGAAACTGAACTAACAAAGTAAAATTTCTTATGGATTTCTTTTTTGGGTTGTCGTTGGAGTCTCTGTAGTCTAACATAAAGTGAACTTGTAGCTTTCCTGCAGCTAGGCAGCTAGTAATCTCTCTTGTGTGAGTTCTCTAGTGGCAAATAAGTTGAGCTCACTCTTCAGTCTTTCCTTGGGCAAGGGCAGTAATAACACTTCTCATTTATCTTCTTGCTTGTTTTCCAAAAGTGTGAAAAACTCAGTATCTTGGAGACAATTACTGCTTTATTAAAAATAAAGGGTCAGGGGTTCAAAAATCAGTGAAGAAAGGAGGGAAGAGGCAGTGCGTATATGTACATATGTCACATGATTACATAAGCTTTGTTTCCTTAAAGGCACACTAAAAGCCTCAGTGTTAGGTTGGCAGGAAGAGCAAATACAGCTCTTCCTTGAACTGCTATATGAACATCCTGTTAGATTCATTGGTCTTGAGTTCCAGTACAGGTGAATGATATGGTTTAGTAAGGGATGAGCTAACCTTTTCCTAATAGGGGCTCTTTTTGCATCTCAACTTTCAATTCTACTAAATCACAGAATCACAAGGGTTGGAAGCAACTTCTGGAGATCAACTAGTCCAACCCCCCTCCTAGAGCAGGGACAGCTAGAGCAGGTTGCACAGGATGGCATCCAGGCGGGTTTTGAATGTCTCCAGAGTTGGAGACTCCACCACCGCTCTGGGCAGCCTGTTCCAGTGCTCTGCCACCCTCAAAGGAAAGAAGTTCCTCCTCGTGTTTAGATGGAACTTCCTATGGTCAAGTTTGTGCCCATTGCCTCTTGTCCTATCACTGGGCACCATTGCAAAAAGGCTGGTGCCATCCTCTTGGCACCCTCCCTTTAAGTATTTGTAAGCATTGATGAGATCCCCTCTGAGTCTTCTCTTCTCGAGGCTGCAAGGTCCCAGTAAAAGTCTCCTTTTGGTTTTATGCCTTTGAAATAAATAAAGTGTGTTTTTAATGAATAAAAAATTTAATAATGATTTGCAAATTTTGGAATAAAAGTATCCAGTGTTGTCTTCCAGCAATCCTGTGAAATCTTATCATAGTGGCTTTTGCTGTACACGTTGCTTGATATTTTTTTTTTATTTTTTTTTTCACTGGAGAGACCTCTAAGAATACTTTAACACTAGTAAGGAAACACATGTAAGGAAATGGACAACTGTACTTCATGCACATTGCTTTATTTATTTCCCTGTCATCAAATTCCATTCCTTCATCTGTCCTACTCCCAAATCTGCAGCTGTGCGTGGCAGGCTTGTGCTCAGTGCAAATCTCTCATTGGTCACTTTGCAAGGTTTGCTGTGGTGAGTTATTTGATACAGGCCATAGAACTGACTGGTCTGTTCAAATAGCTAACTTTTGAAATATCTGCTAAGTCTCCATCCAGAACTTAGCGTATTTAATTTGTCTGGAAGAAAATAACTTTGGCACCTTTGTAGAGTGCACTGTGTTTATTAATAGTCTCCCTCTTGAGTTTGTTTGCTTGTTTGTTTGTGTTTTTCATGGAGGGATGCCCTGGTCCCATCTGTGCAGCAGTTACTGCTGCATTAGGTCTCTCACTTTTAAGAAAATTCTGTTACACTTTCATCATCTGAACAGGAACCACAACCTTGAAAAGGGATAAGCATCAGAGTGCTTTCAAAAGCTTTCTTAGAAAGTTCGGTCAATGTAAAACTCTGTAAGTCATTTGAGATGTAGCCTGCTGGAAACTTGGAGGCACCTTCCCATCTTTTCAGCAAGAATCTTTTCCTTTTTGAGTGGAGGTTGCTAATCCCTGATTTAGCTGCAGGTAGAAGTCCCTCAAAATCAAGGCTGATGTACCCTGGTGGTGTTACTGGCTTTGGTTACACCTCTCCTGTCACCAGGCAGCCCACCCTGAGACATGGACCACCTCCTCAGTTGAACCTTGCCCTCCCTCCATGGCGAGACAGAACTGCTCAGTATCTGGACCTGTCATTCTGGCATACTTTGGACACACAAAAAGTAGTTCAAAGAAAATTATTCTAGTTTTATTTCTTAGAGGGCTCCATTACACATACACGCACACATGCGCATGGAATTTTGCATTTTCTCACTGCCCCAGGCTCCCCATATGTGTTTGCTGCCTGCCTCACTGACACCCTCTCCTGTGAGTCAGCAGTCTTGGGAGGGAAGGACGGGCATTACAGCCATTTTTCTTGCTCCTGTTCAGAAAAGAAACCTGCTTCTGTGACACAGAGAATAAAGCTGCTTTCCCCAGCCCTTTCTAAAACATACACATTGCACTCAGTGTGATATTTGCTTCTTATTGGCACCGTTCAGTGTTTTGTTCCAGTGCCCTTCCAATTATTACTGTATATTAATTTTGATTAGACAGGAGGCTGCTTTGTAAGTCTTGACTTCCTGCCAGTACAATCAAGTGTGAGCCATGGGAATGAAAAGCAAATGTTACTTTCAAAACCTTGTGGAGAATATATTACTTATAATTCATGGTAAATATATATAATTTTAAAAAGAATAAATGTCTTTGTTGGTAGACAAGGAATTGAGATAAGGCATCTACCCTGCACCAAAAGGTGGAAGAATATATGAAAATAGATGCTGTATCTGTATAAACTATTTTGTTTATTTGTAGATTTTCAATACTCAACCTTTGTATTCTTTTAAGTTTTAATCAGCTGTTCCTTTAATGGATCAATAGCTGGTATATAAATTAGAGGAGTAGAACCAATGTCAGCTAGAAAAATCAGGAATAGCATAGGTTCCTAAACTCCTAATCACAAAATATACCACAAGGAATTCAGGCAGGAATTTGTTCAGGCAAGTTCTGTGGTCTGTGCTATTGAGAATGGGTGAGCACAGTGTCCCCCACCCCTCCCCAGTCTCGTCTATGAATTCTGCAAGTTTAACTCTCACAGCTCACAAAAAGGGAATTGCAGCACTTGCACAAATCTTTTGGGGGTAGGGTCCAACAAAGGAGTTTTAAATATATTTCTTTCCTTTTTCTTGCTCTGCTTATTTTTCTGGCTGAAGTAATTGTCCTTCTTAGTCCCCTTGTTCACCTCGTTCCCTTCTTTGGCTGGTGACTACTGAGTTGTCATCATACATTACTTACTGTTGAGAGGATAACTCCTATGGCCCTGCTGTACGTAGCTCAGTCAGCAGCAGGTGCTGGAAGAGCAAAGCATGTCAATATTTCATGCATTTAAAATCAAACACATTGACTCACATATGGCTGCTCCAAGGAGCACTATACTTAAGTCTGCTTTCTTTATGTAGGTGTGCTAAACTGCTATCACTAATGTACTACCAGTCTGGTAATATAAATGTGATTGTAAGTAAGCAGCATGATAAAGAAGCATTATCTAGGTTATGAAATGAAGTACCTGAAAATTACAAAATAACAGATTTATGGTTGGGGACTGAACAGGATTTTTGTATGTATCCCTATGACAGGAAAATCATGTGTGATCACGGACTTACAGAACAGGTCGTAAGAGGTGTGCGCAAAGGGGGGAAGTGTTTATTATGGACACTTTCTATTTGTTTACTTGTGATTTTACAGCTGCAAAAGTATTTTAACTTAGACTTTTGTATATAATTTGTCTACTGGAGTTAGAACATCATATGCTTGTTTTTACCTTTTTCACTGCTTAATCACTGCCATCTCCTTGAAATCTTCCTTCAGAAGATGAGCTTGAGCTCTGAATTTTTAGTATTGCCGCGTGGATCACCAAAAGTTGCGCTACAGAAATAACTGCTGTAACTGGGTAGGGTGAGAAGGCTTGCAGGTCAGGGGGGATGTTGGGTTATCGGCTATGTTCAATTGAGGAGGAGTAGCTGAGATGTCTAGTTGCTTTCTTCCATACATTGTGTGCATTTTAAGCACTGTTCTTTCTAGATCTGCCCACACAGGCCTTGGCTTAACAGGTTTATGTACCCTTGTTGTTTTTTAACTCGCTACCAGAAAGAGGACCACTCAAATGAAAGGGAAAGAATGATTTTTAATAGTCTACCTCACTGCTAAACTGAAAACCAGGAAAGGTTGTCTCTGGCGAATGAATTCAAGATTTTCAAGTCTTCTGCATTAGAACTTAACCAAACAACAAGAGACCTTAGGTTGACTGCTCCGAAACTTCATATTTAGGAACTGTTAACAGCTTCTCAAAAAAAAAAAAAAAAAAAAAAAAAAAAAGCCCCCCCCCAAAAAAAAACCTCAAAACAATTTATTTTTATTTTTTTTATTAATTGTACTGTGAAGATTAGCCTGCTGCAAAAAAAAGAAACTGGACTTTGGGACTTAGAAGCCAGTTTTTATTTTTGTTACTATGGGGCTGAGACAGTTCCTGAAGAAATCTGTGAACAGTTAGCAGCCCTGGGGAGAGATGAAAGCACAGTACATTGACATTCTTGTCGTCAAACTGTTCTAGCTGATTCTTTGTACCATTGATGGGCATATAGGTGAGGTTTAACTATCTACTGAGCATTGGAGGTGATATTGAAGACCACAAGGAAAAGGAAGCAAGTGGAAATGTACTGTATGAAAATCTTTTCTCTAGGAAATTAAATTCTCTATAGGATTTCATTTTTCTGGGCTGGAATTTTGTCTCTAATATCAGTTTTATAACTACAAAAATAAAATTACTTTGGTGTTTCTGTTTTTGAACTGATTGAAAAGAATTAAACTTGATGTCTTAATGGGGAGGTTATGTTATTGCCTTTTTATTGAAAGAAGAACTCCCACTCTGTTTTTAAGTTACCATATACTACTGATATTTCCTACATGCAAACTGGAAATTTTTTTTAAATTGTTTTTTCCACACTATCCATTGTAAAACACTCCAGAAATCTTGAAACAGTCTTGCTCAGGAAATACTCTGCCAGTTAATGTAGTAGTTGCAAAATAAAAGATGTATCAAGTCTGACACTTTTTTTGATACTTTTTTTTGGAAATTTTTCCTAATTTTGAAGAAAATTACTTACTCTCCTCTTACTTTCTCCCTTCCCTCTTCCTATTCTATCTTTTCATCTACCTGGCTTCAGGAGGTTTGGGAGTCTGAATACTTATCCTGAGGGACACTTAGTGCAACACAGATTGTTGATGCTGATGAAATAAAATGTCTCTGCTTGATTATATTGCAAAACTACAGAAGATGAAAACAGAAGCCAGGTAATCCTCTGTACTATGGACTGAGAGAAAGCAGCAATGGCTAGACCCTACAAATTAATGTAATAAGCAGAGAGCAGACAAAAATGAACAAAGCAATAGAGGCTTTATAGGAATGCTGTGCTTTTGGAAATATTTTTAAAGGCATATTTTAAGGAAATTTATCTCAGCTCTTCTCCGTTTCCTGAACAGTGAGTGTCAGTATTATCTCTGCTTTGATACACTGTCACGTGAAAGCTCCCATCTGTAGATCCCACCCAATTTCAAAACCTACGAATGTATTTAATCTCTCAAAATCTTTTCACACAACCAGGGAACATCAGCTCTCTGTCACTAACCTGCTCTTTTGAAAGAGATTTATTTTACCACCATGGATAGGAGCAGTGTGTCTGATGTTAGATGTTCACAGGTATATTGAACGAACTCTGCAGTGTATAAGATTTTTTTTAATTTCCTCTAAGTAATAAGTGCCTGTGGAAAGGGAATAAGCAATGAAATGCCTGACTTTGTTGCTAATCCTTTGTCTTATTAGCAGTTGCCCAGCAGTACCAAGGGGTTCCCTCCCCCTACAACCCTCCATGAATGTCTGGGAAAATAAATATGTAATAAATTAGTGTTTACTTATTTATATTTATTTTCTCAGAGACTCTTCATATATGTATATTTTAAGGCTTAGATGTGCAGTAGAAAGAAATTCCATTCCTGCACTACCTCACACTTTAGTTTACAATGGAAGTGGAGTGACTGAGAGATTATGGGCCTGACCTGTATCGTCCTCATTCACTGCCCTTAGGTTTTGTCATCTTTAGCAAAACGCTGAATCCTTTTAGCATTAAGTGATTGTCTTCTATGCAAAAACAAGCAAACAAGCCCCAAATCTGATAGGAATTTTTACAGTAATAAGATAGATATTATCATCCCAACTGTAGCTTTCTGAGGCCAAGCCTATGGAACCGTTCTTTTCTTGGGGCGGACTAGCAAGAAGCTAACAACATATTTCTGGCTGTATTTTAGTGGATTTTTTCAACCATGTTTAACTAACACAGCTGAGTTAACCTAACAGAATAATATATTCTTTTTGCCCATTGGTTCTGCTCGCTGAGACTGCATACTCTGGAAATAACAATATATTCTGAAGTTTTATCAAGTGCTAGGCTGGTACTGCTGGTAGTACCTGTTTGTCTACGCTGTATAGAATGATGAATGGGTGTTTCAAACTTTCTGAGTCTGAATGCAGGGCACTGTGAAGCAAGACCCACAAAGGATATCTCATATAGGAAATGTGAATGTGGTGGGTCAAGTAACTTTCCTTTATCATAGAACTGGGGACTTGGAAGGAGTCACTTCATTTGTTTCTCTGCCTTAACTGTGGATCATCTGGAAAGGGTGAACAGCTGGGCTTCTCAAATTATAAATTCACCTTCCTATGTGTTTTATCTGGGAGATACACTCAGTGCAGGATCTAAAATACTGACAAGATTGAGCCACTTCTTATTAAAAGTATTCCTCAAGGGGGATTTGCACTTTCTTATACCATAGTTCAGTGGTTACAGCACATGCTCAGAACGTGGGAGACCTGGTTTCTCAGATGTTTGATGGCTTGGAGATGCCCTCACCAGGTTCTTGATAGCCTACACTTAGACTCGGAAACCCTGGAAAAGGCCAAGGAGATGCCTCCTTCTCAAGAGCCTGTTATAGTAACTGCTTTAAATGGATTTGCATGAGCAAGCTCTGAATCCAAACCCTTCAAAACAAAACTCAGTTTCCTCTAAGGATACTGAGCTGCTTTAAAACAAACTCAAAACGATCTCAAATACTGGAAGCAGACCTTAACTAAGCAAGTCAGAGTGGTCCATGGCTTTAACCCTACTGTTTCTTGCATTGACCTAAAGTTGCTTCAAATATTCCAGTGTGGCAATCTTTCTAAGACAGGCTGCTCTCATGCATTGCACAGTCTGAGGTTAGGACTTGCCTTCAAGTTTCTGCTGGAAGGTTAGAAGCTGTAATGCTGTCCTTTTGTGCATATAGCCTGTTGAGACTCCATTGTGCCATGTCCTTAAAAAGTAAAGGACTTTTTAATCAGAATTGGTAACTGTGCTCAGCACAAGGGAGAATAAGTAAAGCTTTAATGAAAATTGCAAATGGATCGCTTTACCACTGGATATGAACTTTCTCTCTGAAGGATTCACTGAAAGCTACTTGAAAACCACCTGATTAAATGAGAAAGGAGGACCTTTGGAACAACTTAAAATTAATTCAACAAACAGCCTAGAACTTGACCTCATTTGACAGCCAGTCTCATCCAGATCGTTGACTTTCTGACTTCTAGTCACAGTCTGTCTCTTTCTGCAGCCACCAATTCCCTTCCAAAAGGTGGATGCCTTTCTTAAGAAATGGTCTCGGACTAACCAGCTAGGATCCTGTTAGCCTTGAAATCTGCACCTGGCAGTCAGCTCAGTTCTCTGGAAGTCATGTGCCGACTTTCTCTTCTGCTTCATTTAAGAGGTTTAGCTCTAATTCTTTCAGTGTCCTACATACCAGCATTTTCTCAGTATGCCTGCACTATGCAAGTAAGGGTCATGCAGAAGTGCCTGAGATGGATTGAGCTGAAGCAGCAAAGTCCCTGTAGATCTGTGCAGTGATCTTCCAGATTCCAAAATGGTCCTGAAATAGGTATACCTGCGTTTTCAGGTTGGCGCCTTTCAGCAGTGCTTCTTTGCTTGGGACATTGCACCACAAGGGTACGGTTGCATTGTTTTCGGAACTAGAGTGGTCTGAACTAGCTCCAGTGTCTGTACTATGATCTCACTTTGCAGTTTAAGTGTGCTCTTTATGATCTGGATAAAACCTTCTGTTCATGGCAATCCTATAGGCTAGCCCTCCTAATTACACTCTAAAAGGAATAGTGGTAAACTTAAACCCTGATTTCTCATAAACTTCTCCCACTTGAATCTAGAACTACCCACAACCGTGCATGCAAACAAATGCATGGGGAAAATTTTTCAAGTCCCATCTAAGAATCAGGCTTTACTAGGGCCACGCTGTAGCTGTGGAGCTAAGGGACAGCCCAGGGATCAGGCTGTTCTGCTGCGGTGCTGTTGCTCTGACTGCTGGGTGCATGAGGGCTGATCTCATTTTTGGTTCTCAGAATACTGCAATGAAAAGTTTATCCTCGAAATGACAGGCCTTTAAAATATTAAAATCCTTGCGTGTTCCCTGCTGTCCTCAGCTCACCCAGCCAGCTGGCAGAGAAAAACTGAAGGAAAATTTTAGACGCTCTCCCCCTTCACTAAGGAAGGATTTATGTAAGTGCATATTGGTACATATTCATGTATGAGCACACGTACAAGGACTTGCTGAAAATACACTTGCTGTATTAGTTCATAAAAGCTCCTGGGAGTTTAGATTTGGTTTTCTGTCTCTATAAATATTAGAAATACCGTTTCCTCAGTGCTACAGTTAGGTGTTTATAAGGTTATCCTTCTGTATGCAACAATACTCAGATCGAAAAGATCCACTAATTTTGGGTTTTTTAACAACAGACTATAAATTACTTAGAAAAGCAGCTAGATTTTTTTTCTTTTTACAGCTACAGAAGATGTTCAGGAAGTCTGTATTATTCAGTACCATGCTCCACAGCTCTTACTAATTATGAACGATAAGTGTTACACTGCTTGCAGTAGTGTGATTAGCCTACACACTTAAAACATTTTCAGACAGCTCAAGTCTCATTTTCCAAAGTGACTTTTATTAGACGCATAGGGTGATTAATCTCATTGTTTCTCATGAGGTGTGGACTCTTAAGTTAGTGATAACTGTTTAGTAGAATATAAAGATATGAGGTATTTATCTGGGGGTGGGAGGGATTGAGGGAATACAGGGCTAAGAATCCTAATCTGGAAAGGAGCAGTGAATTTAGAGAGGGAATTGGAAAGTGTCAGGAACTCCATGTGGCACCTGCACTTAGGACTGCATGAAGTGTGACAGGATGTTGTAGAAGACGCTGTGCAAGTACAGGACAGATGTGATGTGGAGACAGATGGAGCTGTTGCAGTGAAGACAAACACAGCAAAGTATAAGCAAATTATATAATTAAATCTGAGATTGGAAATAGATGAGGAAAAAATGAAATAGTCCACAAAGGCAGCACAGTAAATTCTGCTCTCCATGATGGTTTAAAGAAATAGAGTTGCATCAATACCAGAAATAAGAATAAAGAACAGATTTATAAAAGTCTTGACCAGATTTCATGTAAGAAATTCAGAGAAGTTATCTGAGGATAGGATGCCACATTTGCACTTACAGTTACTACAGATTGTTGTTACTAAAAACAAGGAGGTGTTTGGGATATGTGCATATGTGATAGATTTTGATGAAGTTCCTGATTCCTATAAATTTTAATTTTACTTTGTTCCTCATACTGTTTACACTGTCTATTGATAATCCAATGGCAAGGTTTCTACTTAGTAAAGGATCCTGGGAGGAAACTTTTCCCTAGATGCATACACATTATTTCACTGTTACTCTTGGTCCTTTCTCTTCTGAGTATGATGAACAGTCTCTTCCTCATGGGTTAGGACCTTTCTTTCTATAAGTTTCAATATCTTTTCCTTGTCATACCTTCTGGCAAATTTAAAGGGAGGCAAATTGGATATAACAGAGATTGAGTTCTTTTTATAACCTTTTAAATAATTAAGTCCCCTCTATGTCTGTACTGTCCAAGAAAGCCTAATCCTCTCTCAATTAATGAACCTTATCATTTCCCTATGTGCCAAGTATTCCTTCAAGAGTCTTTCCTCATAACAGTCTTGGCAATAGACTTGTGTTCTTTCCTGAATTATATTTTCATAGGTTATACCAGGTGAGTGTGGAATTAATATAATTTAAGATTGCATAGTAAGAGATTTATTTGAATTTTTCTTTCCTTAGAAATGATGCACCAAGAAATATCTTTCCTTGTTTGCTTATTTTGAAACCAGTAGAAAAATTTCAGTTTTAATTACAGATTTTATTTCAATGGCACATAATAAATGTGTTTTGCTGCTGACCACTGAAAGGATTATTGGATATCAGGGACAGAAAGTCAGTCAGCTATTTTAGTAGGAGCCGCAGGAGACAACCTTCAATATATTTGAATTATGTATTTCAAATATGGCTTTTTCGCGTAGGACATTATTGCAACATGAATCTTTTTTTATTAAAATAAAAAATCTAGTCTTTATAAAAGCATAACATTTTTTAAGACTGGAAAAAAAAGTGAGACTGCTTGAATAGGTGACAGCATTTATAGCAAGGAAGGCAGATGTGATTCATGTATGAAAACTGGCTGTGAAAACAGAGAGCTTTCTCTAAGGTCTTATTATAAGTGAGAGGGGCTTCTATGCAAGTCTGATAACATTAAAGGAAAATATTCAGCTGGAGAGAAGTCATTTATCAGGACATGACACTTGTAATTCTGCTTTCCCCAAAGTACCGACTTTCTGGTGAAAATTATCATGTTTCATTCTTTTCTAGGGGCTGCCATAGAAAGAAGCCAGCAGAGTGCTATACTTTTTGTACTTGATTTAAATACATAATATGCCAAGTACTTTACTACTTCATCATTACAAAATTATCTATGAATTTATTTTTCTTTTCTTTTTTTGAATAATTTGAGTACAGAAATAACATTAATGGACATTGTGCTGCTTTGTATTATCATTTTTATTTTAGGGTATGGGTGATACATTTTGTGTGTGTTGTTTGTTAGGCTTTCATCAGGCTTAATAGAAAGCAATCAGTTCAGCTAGATTACCATGACTCTTAGGAGATATCCAGTGCAGCGAGAGGCTGTCCTGTCCCAAGATCCCACGTATTTGCTGAATTTGGTCTTATACCATGCAGAAAACACTACTTATAGCTTTGTTCCTGATAAATATGGATTGTAGAAGGCAATAAGCTAGTGGGAGGGCAAGATCATCTTTGCAGATGTAAAGACATAAATAGGTGATAGACAATAGAGAATACCAAGAGGGAAAAAGAAAATACAAGGTTGAGGTGGAAAGGAAGCACCACTTTGCTTAAGGTAACAATTTACAAATCGAGGGAGTGCACAGTGAGCAGGAAGAAACCTGTCTTCAAATTCTTCAGAGCTGGGAGATAAAAAGCATTCCAAATCAAAACAGAGTACATTATGCCTGGAAAAAGGTGAATGTTCCTCCTGTCTTCAGAAAAGGCAAGAATGACTGCAGGCCAATTGGCCTCGCCTCTATGCTATGAAACGTTATGGAGGAAATCCTTAGAGAAGTCACCTCTAGGTACTTGATGGATCAGGTGACTGGGAACAGCTAGCATGGATTTACCAAGAGCAAACTGTACCTGACCAACATGACTGCTTTCTGTGGTGGGATGACTTGCTCTGCAAACAAGGCAAGAGCAATGTATACCTTGACCTTAGGAAGACTTTTGTTGTGGTTTCTCATAGTATTCTTGTAGTCAAACTGAGGAAGCGTGGGCTGTAAGTGTGGACTATGAGATGGCCGAGAAACTGTCTGGCTCGTCAGCCTCAAAGTGGAGTGGTAGTTGTTCAAAGCCTAACTGGAGGTCAGTTATGAGTAGTACTCCTGAAGGGTTGATAACGGAATGTGGTTTAATGTTTTCAGCAGCAGCCTGGACAACAAGCTAGAACACACTTCAGCAAGTTCACAGGTGACTCCAAACTAGGGAGAGTGGCCAACATAAACACAGGCAGGGCTGCCCTTCAGAAGGCCTTGACACGCAGCAGAAACAGGTGAACAGGAACCTTGTGAAGTTCAGCAAAGGTAAATGTGTTCCTGCACGGTGGATGGGATAACCCCCTGCAGCAGCACAGGCTGGGGACCAGCTGGCTGACAAGCAGCATTGCAGAAAAGCACCTGGGAATCATGGTGGACATGAATCCACAGCACTCCTTTGCAAGGTAAAAGCTAACCACATGCTAGTCTGGATTGATGAAAGTGATTGTTTCCCTCTTTGCCACTCACAAAACAGTATCTGGAAAACTCTGTCCAGTTCTTCCCAGCCCCGTCCAGTACAAGACAGATGTTCACAAACTGGTGCAAGTTCAGTATAGAGGATCACCCAGATGACTAGGACTGGAACATATGAAGAAATGCTGAGTGAGTTCAACTTGTTCAGCCAGGAGAGAAGACTAAGGGGAGATCTTATTGCTCTCTACAACTATCTAAAGTTAGACTGTAGAGAAGGTGGAGCCAGACTCTTCTCAGCAATGTGTGATGTAAATCCAAGCAAGACATGACAATCAGGTCAAAGGACCTGGGAGTCATGCCATCAGTTGCAGTAGGGGAAACTGCAACTGGATATAAGGTTAAAAATAAATAAAAAAAAAAATCCACCCTGAATCTGGTTAAGTACTGGAGCAGGGCCCAGAGAGATTTTGGAATCTTCATACTTGGAGTTTTGACAAAACTTGACTAGACAATGTCTTGAGCAACCCGATCTAACATTGAAGCTGGCCTTGCTTCAAGCAGAAGGTTGAATTGGATGTCTCCAGATGTCTCCTCCAACCTAAAATTATTTTGTGATTGTCTGAGTCATCTCAGTATAGCACTTTCAATAATCACAAAAAAAGCCTCATTGTTGAGTTTTGTCATGCCCATCCACTGCACTTATCTCTCTGTATTCACCAGGAAAACAATATTAGAGGCAGGTAATCACTTCAACATTCAATGTGCATGGTGAAAAACTTATCGTTATCAGTAACTGCATCATTAAATATGTAAAAAGCCTTGCTAATCACTGACCATTGTTAAAGATTCATATAGCCTAAATACTTTCCCAGAATTTTAACAACCTGCCTCTTCAATTAAAAAAAAAAAAAAAAGCAACAGAGCACAGAGAATGATCAAGTGCAGAAAAGTACAGTTGAAAATAGACATTCTTACTTGTTTGAAAAAGTCACCTAATCAATGGGATCATTAAAGTAATGTATAATCAAGTAGCAGGGAGTGTTCAATGGCTTCCCTGTGCATGGAAGCTGTGAATAGAATTTAATTGTTCCTGGACCGACATCTTGTCCTGAAATCAAAGTGGTTCTTTAATAATTTTCTTTAACCACCTTGACTCATATTTCAGCCACACCACTGTATGAACTCGGAGCTGTTACTAGCAATCAGCCTAAGGAAAGGTTTGCTGAAGCCTATAGAGGAGTCTTCAAGAAGCAAGTATGAGGTGTGTTTCATACGTGTATATAAAGTTGCTTTTGTTCAGAGCTTAGAAAAGCTTCTCAAGAACTAAAGGGTAACACTTAAAGCTGTCAAATCCAGGAATATCAGTTGAGGAAATATACTGATGAATATTTTCTCTTTCTGCTGGATTGTTGCAGTATGTAACAGCCTCATAAGGAAATTTTAATGGAGAGCATCTTCTGTTGAAACCCATTAAGTTTTGGTTCAGTGAAGGCCCTCTTGATAAATGCTGCTGTTCCCAACCCATGGCTCTAGTGCTGCCTTTGTAGATAATCTTATGATATAATAGATTATATATTCATTTATGCCATGTTGAATCCTACCCTCAGACTAAGCTCTCTGGAACCAATTCTGCTGATGTTTTGTATAATGCTGCCACTGACTTGCGTGGGAATTTTGGATCCACATTAAATATACGATTGGTACTGAAGGGATCTTATGTTATTTCTGTAAAGCACTTTTTTCTGTAACGGCTACAGGAGATAAGAGCAATGCTACCCGCTTTATTTGTTGTGCTAAGCAACAGAGGTTTGTTTTTGTTTTGATTTTAAGGTGCCCTGTTTTTCCAACATTGAAGTCAGAAAAACTGAACAGTAGCTTCAGTGGATGTTCGATCTATGAAGTCCCATTGATTGTCTAGTGTAAGCATTCTGATAGCTGTGAAATGAATGGGTGCTGTGGTGCTAAGGATTAAGGATTTGGAACTGAACGAGTTCTAGGGCAAGGAGTGTGCTTTTTATTGTTTTTTACTTGTAAGTGGCAGATGTGCTCACAAGTGGGGATTACTATTATTTCAGTCCATCCACCCTGAAGTCTGTTACTGGATGCAGGAGGTATTTGCAAGGAAAAGACTGATGTGTACAACAAGCATGGCTCTGAGAGGAAACCATTTTATAACAGGGAGTTTGTGAGTTTGTGGCTGTCTGCCTTTTGCAAAGTAGTTATCAGAGCTTTCAGAAGAGAGATTATCAGATATGGAAATGGAACTGGATATTAGCGCGGTATATCGTTTGGCATTGGGAGAGGCCTCTTTGCCTCTGGAAGCTGTATCTCAGTGAGGTTTTGACTTTATCATACCTTGCCGTTATTGTGAATTTATCTAGCAAATGTTAACACTGTACTGCGAGTTGTGTTTAGTCAAAATGTTTCTCCTCAATATTGGAAGTATGAGAAGGCATAGATAGGTGGTTCAGTATTCATTACTGAATTGAAAAGTAACCTGCAGCAGTCTCACTCTTCAGCATGCAAGCTCTGAAAGGCAGAGAAACCTCCATTCTGATGTAAAGGAAAATATAGTTTTTGGCTATTGTGGTTAGATTGTTATGGAAAAGTATCATAAAATGTAATGTAGAATTTTGTTAAATGCTAAAGCGCTTTTAAAATGCCACCAGAAAGTTGCTTCTAGTTGTTTTCCAATTAAAAGTTATTACTCTCTAGTTTTAGCTTGTTCATGGAGTAAATTCCTTGGAACCTTATTTGTTTCGTTCTATTAAATTCATCTAGACTCCTCCATAACATGAACAAAAGAAGACCCCAGGGGGCCTGAACTTACTCTTGGCTGTTATTTTTACCCTATTGGAGACTTTGTGAGTGAAGTACAGTGTTATGTACTGAGAATGAAATCTGTCAAACAGTTTGGAAAAACGTGGCTAATTTAGCAATGTTAGATAAAACAACTCCTTTCGCTTTTTCCTCTGAGAGTAATAGCCTATATTTTCAGCACAATTGGCCTTTGGCAACTGTTGGTAACATGGGAGGATATTTTTGGAAGAGGGAGGAAATAAAAAAGGATTAAACCACAGGGAACTGCAAAGGAGACAGAATGCTGAAGAACAGCACTGCTAAGAAAGAAATAGCTTTACAGCAAGTTCCTGGACTATAGATTTTTATTTTTCATGTCTTCCCTATGTGGGTTCAAAATAGGTCAGTCCGACAAAAAAATGCATGCTTTATCTTACATACATACATAGATAATATAGATATTAAAAAGTAGGTGTCTATACACAAACACTCAAAGAATGTATTCAAGTATACTGTAAGAATATACTCTAGCCTTTAAATGAACTCTGTCACAAAGTTTTCCATCCTATTTCTCTCTTTATATTTGCTGTCTGAACAACCTTTGAAAGAGAATTTTATATTCATCTGAGTCCTTGTTTACACAGGAAGTGCAGGTGCACTTGTCCATTCACGGAAACTTTTAACTGGTCACCAAGAACTGGCATATCCCAAGAAGTAAATGCATGTAGACTAGTTTCCAATCTGATTGTGGATTTATTTATATATTTTAACGGCCACATCATGTTTAATACTTTGAGTAATGAATATGCTTATAAAAATAGCCATCTGCTCTTAAATGTTCTGGAAGTTGGAAAAGGCTATGTTATTTGTCTAATAAAGTATTTATTGCAAACTATTTCTTAACTTACCAGTTAAACAGTGATAAGAAGTGACTGCCAAACTGATTATTAATAGATTCAACAATCTATACTAGGAAATTAATATAGTACATTGTCCTTAGTGAGGGAGGGATTGGATTGAATAAGGCAAATTTTAAAATTATTTCTTGAAAGTCAGTTTGACAGAAGTTAATTTCTTATTTGCTGTGAACTTCTGCACTGAAAAATAGCAGCTTTTGCATTTGTAGCCATATTTTAATTTTGTTTTGAGGTTTCCCAAAAGAGATCTTAGAAACTCCTGCTATTCTTGCACAGTAAACAGCAGACTTGAAATGATAGCTACATCTGTACTTTTCTTCTCTATTTTTTTTTTTTGGAAGGTATTCAACTGTGTAATCATAAAATAGAATATTTGAACATTGACTTAGCTACAAAATGAACAACAACTTATTGGGAGAGTTGTTCCATTTTGTGGACTCCCAGTCTCCTTTATTTTTCAAAGCACTGTTAGTTTTGTGATAAACTTATTTTCTCTCAGAGAAAAAGTGAAAGGCTTCAATGGCTATCTTGAAATTAATTTTCATGAGCCATCCCTTTAAGTGAAGTAATTTTTAATGATCTGCTGCTAAGCTTGTAATTGTGTAAGGAGAATCATATCAGGTGGGTAGACCAATTCCACCTATAGGCAATTCTGATGGACTCCAGTCTTGTCAGTGCATGATTTTCCACTTCTGTTTCTTTGTGCAGAATGTATGCTTAGAACAGCATACAGTAGAAATGCCCTGGATAATAGGCAGGTATGATTTGACTGATGGACCACTCGGTGGATAAGGAACTGGTCGCACTGGCTGGCTGGTCGCACTCAAAAAGTTGTGGTCAATGGCTCGATGTCCAAGTGACAAGTTGTGTTCCTCAGGGGTCAGTATTGGGACCAGTACTATTTAACATCTTTCATTGTTGGTGACATGGATGTTGGGATTGAGTGCACCCTCAGCAAGTTTGCCAATGACACCAAGCTGTGTGGAGCAGTTGACATGCTGGAGGGAAGGGATGCCACCCAGAGGGACCTGGACAGGCTTGGGAGGTGGCCCTGTGCCAAATTCATGAAGTTCAATAAGGCCAAGTGCAAGGTCCTGCACGTAGGCTGGGGCAATCCCATGCACAAATACAGGCTGGGTGGAGAATGGCTTGAGAGCAGCCCTGAGGAGGACTTGGGGGTGTTACTTGACAAGAAGCTCAACATGAGCCAGCAATGTGCGCTCGCAGCCCAGAAAGCCAAGCATATCCTGGGCTAAATCAAAAGAAGCGTGGCCAGCAGGTCAAGGGAGGTGATTCTGCTCCTCCACTCTGCTCTCGTGAAACCCCACCTGGAATACTGCATCCAGCTCTGGAGCCCCCAACATAAGAAGAACATGGACCTATTGGAGCGGGTCCAGAGGAGGGCCATGAAGATGATCAGAGGATTAGAGGACCTCTCCAGTAAAGACAGGCTGAGAGAGCAGGGGTTGTTCAGCCTGGAGAAGAGAAGGCTCCTGGGAGACCTTATAGCAGCCTTCCAGTATCTGAAAGAGGGCCTACAAGAAAGCTGGAGAGGAACTTTTACAAGGCATGTAGTGATAGGACAAGGGGTGATGTCTTCAAACTGGAAGAGGGTAGATTTAGATTAGATCTCAGGAAGAAATTTTTCACTCTGAGGGTGGTGAGGCACTGGAACAGGTTGCCCAGGGAAGTTGTGGAGGTCCTATCCCTGGAAGTGTTCAAGGCCAGGTTGGATGGGGCTTTGAGTAGCCGGGTCTAGTGGGGGGTGTCCTTGCCCATGGCAGAAGGGTTGGATCTAGGTGATCTTTAAGGTCCGTTCCAACTTAAACCATTCTATGATGCTATGATAAGAAAATGATTCAACTTCTTTTAACAGTTGGTGTTTCATTGTCAGGCTTCAGTGTTGTAACTGGAGATGCCTCATAACCTCAAATTTAAGTATGCCACTGCGGGGTAATGATGTGAATCTTGTGCTAGTCATTTCCTAGTTGTGTTTTACTGCATAGGTACATCTTAAAGATATTTGTACTACTTTAATTGGTACCATCTTCATAAGTACATAGTGATGCTAGTCGCAAAATCTGTCCAAATGTTGGTTATGGTAATGTCCCAACCAAAAATAAATCTGTCTCACCAAGTCTTTCTGTAAATTATGATAAAAGACATGTGGATGTGTCACTTAAAGATATGGTTTAGTGGTGAACTTGGTAGTGTTGGGTTTATGGTTGGACTCTCTGATCTTAAAGGTCTTTTCCAACCTAGATGATTCTATGATTATATCTCTTGAAAAAGGAAGGACCTTCACATTTTTTCCCTTTTGTTTTCCCTTGACAGATAC
This sequence comes from Burhinus oedicnemus, assembly GCA_008921705.1. NCBI lineage: Eukaryota > Metazoa > Chordata > Aves > Charadriiformes > Burhinidae > Burhinus > Burhinus oedicnemus. The sequence goes on along the minus strand of VFFE01007062.1, from coordinate 625,426 downwards.
AACAATCATAGCAGAAGTCAAAGATTTATGTAATTTAGGATTGTTTTTATTTTTTTTTCCACTCAGCTTTGAAGTTCGTAACAGTGCAGACTTAGTGTGGAACCTGAACGAAGAGGAAACAGATGAGCAAATAAAGGGAAAGAGGGTCTTTATTGTTATGTGGAGTATGCAACTATGAGGTCTTGAATTTTTAGCTCAGTTATGAACTTCTGGCATAATTCAGTTTTGTGTATGTTTCCTGATCTTCAAAAATATGGATACTCTGATTTAGTAAGATTAAACACTATTAATATTTGAACAGGATGTTAATAAAAAATTAAATTCTGCTCTCAAGTCTATCAACATGGGTCCAAGATAACTCTTGATTTCTTACATTTGTCCGATAAAGCAGTAGTACAAAGAATTGAAGGTGACTTATGGTGCACTGCTTTTGAGCTCTTCAAAAGTACTTTCTTGTAAAATTAGATTATTTTGTTTCCAACTCACTAAATAGTTATTAACTGCACTTCCATTTACACCAAAGTTTTTTATGAACAGTGATTAGATTGAATTTTCAACCAGAATGGGTCTTCCTGGTTCCATACCCAGAAACTGTGTCTGAATTTGGAAATTAGCCCAAGTCTGCAGAATGGTAATTTAGTGATGTATCTACTGAGATATTCTTCCTGCTTCTATGCATGCTACATGTAAACCTGGCCTGATGCCAGATAAGCTCAGATCCTTCAAATTACTTTCATGTTAGCATTAAGCTGCTCTTTAGCTTTTATAAGAGTAGTAACGGTCTCCCAAAAAAAAAAAAAAAAAAACGAAACCCCCAAAAACCCAAACCATCAAAAAAACATGGGGAGACATCTTTTCTAGGCTTTTTGCTTTTTATTTTTCTTTTATTTGTTATCAGAAGCAAGGTATCCTATCTCATTAGTCAACAGCACCTCAGTGTCTCCAAGTGTGTAAGATGCCCCTGGAGTTCCACTGACTAACTTACTGACATCTTCATTTACTAATAGGTCTCAGGCCTTTTTCCTTAAGGTTCCTGTCATAGTTTAACCCCAGCTGGCAGCTAGGACCATGCAGCCGCTCACGCAGTTCTCTCCCTTCCCCTGGAAGGGCAGGGAGAAGAGGGAGAAAAGGAGAGGAAAGGGACAAAAACCTTGTGGGTTAGGATAAAGACTGTTTAATAGAAACAATAACAGAAAAGGAAAATAACAATAATAATAATAATGACAAAAGTCACTCTCACCACCTGGTGAATTGTCACTGTCCCATGCGGTGGTCGTGAGTACCCGCCCTTCCAGCTAACCCCATTTATACACAGAGCATGACATCTGTGGTACACAATATTCCATTGGCCATTCCATTGTTCTACCTAGGCTCCTTCAGACTTCTATGGGAACCTGAAAAAAGTCCTTGAAAAAATCACTTGGCAACAACTAAAAAAATATGCATTATTGACGTTCCTTTCATACTAAACCTCTGAAAAATAGCAACCACTCAACAGAAAATTAACTCTGTCCCAGGTGAAACCAGGACAGTTACTCATTCTGCAAGGTTCAGTTATAGAATTAGTTGGAGTTGAAAAACCACAGGAGTTACTTACAAATGGCTTTGTAGAGTTGGGCCCATTTTCAAAGTAAGAAAATGAACCTGCATCACAGCCCAGTGCTGGCAGCTCTGAGAAACACTGCCTTTTTGCACATTCACTGTTGGTTGACCTCTGCCTCGACTGAGGTTAACAACATTAGTGACTGACTTTGGATTCAGTATCATATGATTTAGGGAATCTCTGTCTTAGTCTACAAGTTGCTGAGCAGTATGGCCTCATAAAGATGTTGTGCATTCACAGGTTATTATTCTACAGCATCTGCACAACTGGCCACTTGTCTTCATTGTGGATCAAAGGCATTTTTACAATGTAAACATTAAACACGTAATAACAATAGAGAATTTAATAGCTTAGGCAAACTAAAAAATGTGAACTGAATTTTTCCTGTAATGAGTGACTGACATCTCTTAAAGTTGGACAGGACCATCATGACTTAAACCAGACTACTCTTTTAGTTATTAGAGGCAAAATTTTTGTCTTCAGTAAGAGATAATGATGCTAAGTATGGTTAGTGCAGAGCTGGTTTTCAGTAAGAAATCCTAGTGTAGTAAGGTGAAGTGATATTTGCATATAACCTTCACCAAAATCTGCTGACAAAGTCACCTGCTATTTCTAGCTATTAAAATAAATTCAAAATAACAATAAATAGGAATTGTAACATGTTTCTGATGAGTTCTAGCTATCTGTCATAATTATGTGTTGGATGGAAAAGCACTGATCTCTGATCTGGTCTCTATGCTACTATCTGAGCCTGATTTTGAAACTGGGTGATGGCTTAGTAAAGTTTCTCTTGATTAGCAGAAGTAAATTTTGTCCCCAAAACAGCGGATAAATTGGTTTTTGCTGCCTATTAGAGATTGACCTAGCAGTTAACTTCCCAGGGCTTTGCCTGAGGCTGAAGCAGTTTCTAACAATCCATCATTAACTTCTATGACAACCATGGGTAGGCTGTGATTGTCAGAATTAGTCATGACATACTGTAGGCCTCCTACTGTCATTCTAAAAAATGCGGCTACACCAGATTTTGCACCATTGCTAAATGACTGGCTATGAGAATGAATGTGGAACTAGTTTATTTTACATACTCTTGAAGACAACTTTACACTGTATTTGTTCAAGCTCCTCCTTAATGTCTTAAATGTCTACTAGTGGAATCATCCATTCTTCAGTATCAAGTCACATTGTCTTGCACACATCACAAGTGCTCTCATTTTTGCCACGTGTAAATCACTAGAGGGGAGTCAGAATCTGCAAACAAACCCCATGAACTGGAAACAATCATAACTATAGGATGAATCGTTGATCTCCTATTGAGAAGAAAATACAGGTATGCAGCTTCAGCTTCTCAAATTTAAAATCCATTTTTAAGCATGTGCTGCTAACAACACATTTCATATAAATTGCTCCAGCTGCTAGTAACTTATGCATTGATTGTGTTATATGTTGTAACCAGGACAGAGGGTTAATGTCACATACCTGAGAACTCTCTCTCTTTTCTGGAATGACTTCATAAGAAAACCCCAGTGCCCTCCTTTCCGTACCTCCCTCCAAAGCCCAAACACAGTATATTTGGTAATCCAGATGTTTATATTACTAATAGGTAACTATGTCTCTAATGCAGTAAATCATATCATATCATATCATATCATATCATATCATATCATATCGAAAAGATAGATCTGGTGTCAATCATTTGAATGGGAATCTTGCCTGAGAAAATGTCTTCATAACTGTATTTATACTGTGACTTACTATCTTTTACTTCTCTATTGTATAGGAAGGAAACCTATACTTTCCTAGACTGACTTCATTATGAAGTAAGCAGAATGTTCACACACAATTTGAAGAAAAATTTTTTAATTTCTGTGAATAAATTTTGAAATTTCAACATTTTATTTCAAGTTGAGAATTTCCTAGGGGCAGAAAACTTACTACTTCTGTTTCTATGTTTAGTCATGATTGATAGGAAGATGATGCTTTTCTACTCTGCTAGGATGCAAAACTTTGTAGTTATTAATTTCTTTGGGCCAGTCATATATGCTGAATGGAAAAATACCTGAATGATAAAGAAGCTCTTGTATGATAAACTGAAGGACAAAGCATGCATTTGAGGAAAATAGAAGTAACACTTCAAGGGCAAACTGAAATAAAACTTCAAGTGATGTGCAACTGATGTCAATTAACTAGAAAATATAAAGAGTAAAGAGATCATGATGGTATATAGCAGCATAAATCAGAATGACTCTTGCTGGGAATATATGATGAGCTAATATAGGTGTAGAGGTGTAGAGGTGGCCTTGAAGGCAGCCAAAAGTTCAACAGGTACCATTTCCCTATCTGTGTATGTAACAAGTGCTGAAAAATCAACTGCTTATCCACTGGAATTCTTAGCCTTACTTGTAACTGTAGTGCATGAAATTGCCAGTTGTGAATCACCTTAAATTTCAAAAAGCAACACAACAATAATGTAAGGAATCAAAGGACTGAAATCCTTGAGGTGTCATCTAACCCATGCCTTTTTCCCCAAAGAGGATCAAGACAACTTAAAATCATTTCTGAATTATGTTTATCTAATCTTTTTTAAGACCAAAACCTCTCCAGCTAGAGATTTCATGTAGTCTTAGGTAATCTCTACAATATGCAACCATCCCTACTGCTGCAAAGTTTTTTTTCTCTCTCTCCCCTCCCCCCCGCCTTTTCACTGTAATTTAAATTCTTCACTTACCCTATCTGCAATTAAGACAAGGAGACAAATTTATTCTCATTCATTTCAGCTCTGCTTCCTATATCATGCCTCTCCAGCCTTCTCTTGTCTAGGTTAAATAACTACTATTCCTTTCCCTTTTCCATATAGATCATATTTTGCAGACCTCTCGCTTTCTCATCAATCTCTTCTGGACTTTGTCCAACTGGAATGTGTACTACTCAGCTGAGATCTTACCAGCTTCACAATAAGCAAGACAATTACTGTGTATGACTTGCCAACGATACTCTTATTTATGCATCTCAAGATAGTGTTTGGCTTTTTCTTAAAAGCACAACATCCTTGCCTTATGCTAGCTTGTAATACATAACCACTGACATCCTCTCTATCCCTTCTGCAAAACAGTTACTAAACCACTTCTCCTTTCCTATATTTACACATTTTGATTATTTTTATAAACAGTTGTCTTTATCGATTAGTATATTGGCTTTTTAAATAACTTCTCTAGCTTGCCCATAATTTTGAACAGCAACCATGCTTCAAACATGCATAAATCTTCTCTACACTGATGTCATTTGCATATTTAATGAGCATACTTCTTATTGCACTATACAAATTTGATTAGTGATAATCTTCAGTAGTATGGGACCAAGACTAGTCTCTTGTGGAGTTTCATCTTGCTATACTTTCTGGTTTAAGGCTGAGCCACTGATAAGTAGTCAGAGCATGGTTTTCTGTCATCTATACATCTGGTCTTAACGGTTTCTTTTAACCCATATCTTTTTAGCCACGTAATATAAAAATGTTATGCGAGAAAGTGTCAAAAATCCTACTAATGGCCAAATGATGTTTGCTGGTTCTCCCTATCTTGCCCTATATTCAGACATTTCTATCTACATGAGTACTTATACAGTAAGATGGTATTATGAATTTATACTGAAACGGCATAAAACAGGGAAGGTGGTATTCCATGGAGAGCTTTCTGCTCAAAGGGGACTTCTGGAATTGCTTTGTTGGTGAGGAAAGCAGTTCTGATAACATATTAGAAATGCTGGTTTATTTTTCCAAGAAGTAAGATGAGGTAGTTGAAGTTCACATCATACTGCTGTGTGAAGCGGGGCAGCAATCTGATTAATAGCAGTGTCACTTTCATGAAAGAGATATCTCTCTCTCTGGTTTTCTGTGTGCATTTGCAACTCCTGATCAAACAAAGGAGTGAAAAGTGATGGGTTAGATCTAGAAACAGAAACAATATCCTTTCCAGTAAGTGCAACTAAAGATACATAATCGACAAAATTTTAAAAGCTCTGTTTTTTTAAGCTTGGAACAGTTTTAAAAAATACAAAGTAAAATAGCTGGTTGTGCAGAAAGAGTGTGTCTGAGAGATGCAGTATGACAGGTTAGAGACTTTTCACCTTTGTACCTTTAGAAATACTACAGCTCTCACCCTGCACATATTGACCATGTGGTGTCATGGGCTTCAAGCTGCGCTGAACAGACATGGTCGCGTGTGTGCAGCTGCTCAGAAGTGGCCCCAGGGAGGGGACATTTGGCCATGTTTGCTCTCTGCTCATGGCTGCTGACCCACTCAGGGGTTGCTTCTTGGCTTCTCTGGGAGTACTCCAAGGGAACACACACACCCTCCACACCCTCCTGTCGTCCCCCTCCCTGTATGCTTGTTTGCTTGCTAGAAGTGCATGTAGTTGCTGTTTGTCTGCATCCTAAAGTCTAATTTTGGTCTAGGAGCCTCTGCCAATACCCTCTGTATTTATAATGATACATTCCCATAGCTGGGTAGGGGAGGCTTCCTGAGCCATTCTGCAATGGAAAATGGGGCTTGTAAGTGTGTGCTCCCCAGAGTGTCTTAGTAAATGTTGGAAAGGTGGAGCTGTGACTGCAGAAGTATGCCTTCTTCAAGTCTTTTCATAGGGATCTAAATGTAGGTAACATCTTCACAGCAATCTGTCCGTCACTAGAATTTCTGTTCTAGATGTGCTGCATTTTGTACGGATTTCTGTTACATCAACATACAAAGTAGAGGAGAATGTATAAAAAGAAAAACAGGGAAAAGTCCATAAAATCTCTACAATATTTTTGTGAAATATACAGTGACATTATTTGCAATAGATAACTATAGTTATGAAATCTGTTACTCTTACCCATTTTCATTCAAGAAGTACTTAACCAGGCACCAAGTATTTATGAGTTTTTCTAATCTAGTACTTTTGGAGGCACAAATACTACCATGCTCTTCCAAATTGAACATCATAGCAGGGAATATGTCCAAAGATCAATATTTAGTTGGGAGAAATCGTTCTAAAAGTGCAAAATTACTTTCATAACAACTGTGATCAAGATAAGAGTGCTCTTGCTTATGTGGCAATATTTAATTTTAAAAATTAAATACAAGAATTGTAAAACCTAAGCCTTTCTAGATGCAGAATATCATTTTGCTACTGTTCTGAAGTGCTGTAGCAAAGGTACTAACATGACCTGAGTTCTCTACTAATAGCAGTACTATGTAAACACCAGGCTATTATCTGGCTTCATGCAATATGCAGCTAGGTAAATCAAGTTGTTTATACGGTACTTTTTCCAGAGCCAAATTTCCCTCTCTGCTATGGACAGGAACATAATATGGTAGAAGTAACTTCGCTGTGCCATGTGATGGGTCATGGTGTGAGGGGAGGATTTTCCTGAGGGTGCATTGAGATGGCGCTGGACAAATCTGCTGCTGTTTCTCTCCATTAACACTCTCTGAAGAGGAGGCTATCCATGGGCAGATGGATTGTATGTTTAAAGGGTATGTTGGCTTTTTTCCTTTTCCTAGTCACGTGAGCATGTCTTGTGTATATTCTAGTCACATGGACTCTGCTTGTTTTAGATCTGATGTGTAACAAACTGTAGGGAAATTCAGCATGGCGCTTTGAGCTGTCTGATGTCCTCCAGGAAGAACTGAAGTTGTAGGATAGGATCATATTTCTGAAACTGGCAATACAGCTGAAGTGGTTAGTGATGGGGACCCCATCTCAAATTTTGTTATTTCTGACGGTCAGAATCCCTGGTGTGAGTGTACCTTGTTTTTATTACTATTGATTATAATTATTTTTATTTTAAGAAGTATAGTTTCTTTCCATGCTAGGGGAAAACCCAATTTTGAGACCTCAACACTTATTTCAAAATAGAATTGAGCTAGAATTTCCCACTACGCAATTTGCTATGAAATTGCAGAGGGATTTATATTTGGTAGGAGCTAACCTTTACATGATGTTTAAAAGAAAGCTTCTTTTGCCTTTGATCCATGTCTGTATTCCCCAGACTCATCCACAAGGGGGACATAGTTCTAAACAAATACACAGCTCATGGTTATTTTTGAATATGCACATTTCTAACCCTTCTTAATTTAAATGATTCTCTTGGAACGTCTTGGGACAACCTCAAAACGGTGCAGGCTGTCACTGAGGAAACTCTTTGACAGGAAGACAGAAAAATGCACTGTTGTGGGTTTGTTTTGTTTTTTTCTTTTGGGGAGCTTTCTTTTTTGTTTACAGATGAAGATTTAAGTTCTGGGGGAAAATACTTTGCTCACCTGAACGTCATCACTGACTTCAGGTTATTCATGTATATACACATGCTAAAGAGATCATTATGTTGGGGTTTTTTTAAGGAACATTACTTCAGCCTTCTTGAAAATGGATTGACGTTTCTCCATTTGCTTCAGACATAGCTGAAGCTATCTGGTAATTAATCCAGAGTCTGTGGTAATAAGCATTCCCTCTTCCCTATGTCTGTCTGTCTTTCCTAGTAATTAGCACTATGTGAAACAAAGATTTGAATTAGAGGAAAAAAATACGTAGGTTTATTTAACAACTTGGCTTGACTTTTGTACTCTAGAAATACAGTTTTCACTTTGCATTAGGGCTATGTTCTACAGCTCCTAGAAAAATGAGATGTGTAACTGGGGCTGAGATCACTGTGGGTTCCATGATTCTTTCTAACCTTCTGGTATTAAAAACCAATCCTACATTCAAGCAGGCCCTCCTGAAAGGAAGGGAAGGCAAGCTAAGAATGATATCCCATTTTTATGAGAAATTTTGAGTGGGACCCTTCACTTCCCATTGTCTGGCTAAATTTGAACTTTGGAACGGGAATTTGGTATTTGGTTGAGCAGAATTGCCTTGACTACTGACTAAAGAAAGGAAAGTCTCACTGTGGCCCGTTGCTTCAGCCACTAGCAAGCTTTGACTTTTCTTATACGATGTTAATACCAAATATCTTTGTATGCTCGGTATTAAAAGTGTAGTTCTGCTTATATAGATACACTCAGTATCACAAATGAGAGAGCAAGATATTGTCTCTCTTTTCACCTAGCTGTAAATATTATATTGATGAACATTATTTTCCAGAATAAATTACTGTGAGTTTACCTAAAATTACTCCCCAAGCCCACTCAGATGACTCAGACATCATATCATCCACGGGAGACCAAATTAGATTGTCATAAATAATGTGCTTCACATTTATGTTTATTTCTCAGCATCTTATTTGAAATTGTTCTTGTGAATGAGTGACATTTTTTCTGTGTATATTTGAAGCTTGCTTTATTAGTTCATTTTCTACTTAAAAATCCCAAATGTCTAAATACAGACTTTTCCATCATCCTCAGCAGGGAAAAGATGGTATTTAGAGATTTCTAGCCATGTGAGATTTCATGAGATTATATAGCCCAACGCTTAAGTTCTGGAAGTACCAAGTGTGTTTAGAATTGACACCGTCTCGGCAAAGGTTTATTAAACCTATTCCCAAAATCCCTATGGGTAAAAATCCATAGAGCCCCGAGTATCTTTTCTAATCCTTTGTAATCCTTGCAGTTAAAAAGCTTTTCCCAGGAGCTAACCTGAAACTTATCTGCTCAAAATTTCGCTAATCTTTTATTGTCCTCTCTCCCCACTAGACATGGGAATAACTGGTTACCTTTCTCTTCAAAGCAACTCTTTGCATTCTGTCATCATATCTCTTCTCCTGTGATCCTCTTTAGTTTTCTTTTCTTTCCTCACAGATCTTATGTGTCATGTAGCTCCCCTCTGCTCTCTCATTTGGCTTCATCCTTCTCAAATCTGAACGCAGCATTGCAACTGAAATCTCAACAGTACTGAACAGAATAAATAATTACCATCCTTATCTTGCATAGGGTGTTTCTGTTAATACATCTCAAAGTGATATCTGCCTTTATGTATCATCCTAGAAATGAGTCAATGGTCTGTGATCCTCTAACGCTTCAAATCCTTTTCTTCAGAACAGTTGCCTACCCTGGTTTCTCAGTTTTGCACTTGATTTAGCCTTAATAAATTCAGTACTTCACATTTGTCTTTACAGATTTTTTTTTTCTTTGCTGACATTGGATTATTTTTTCTTTCTTTCAAAGTAATAGCAAACCATTCCAGCTTGGTGTCATCTGTATGTTTTGTGTGTACTCTCTACTCCACGACCTAACTGCTTGATGAAAATAATTAATAGAACTGCGCTTCTGCAGGGTCTGAGCTGAAACAGTCTACCAGCTTGACACAGAACTGTTTACAAATAATCTGTGTTTTAATTTTGGCCCTTTATTACTAACCGTAAGTGCTCTGCAGCATAAACAATGTCAAGCTGGCAGCAGCAGATCTTCAGTTTATATCATCTGTGACACCTGGTGCAATCTTTCAAGCTAGTGTTCTGTATGAAGGTACGTTTTATAGTCAAGGAGAATGACTCGATCAAAATCTCCATCATCAATGGTTTGTTTGTTTTGAGAAAGCATCACTGGCAATATGAAGACAATGAGCCAGCCTAGATATTCCTCAAGGGATTACGTTTTCCACATGTGTGTGTAAAGTGGAGATTTGTCTTATTGAAATGCTTCTCCTATCCCATGTTCTAAAGAGAATTCCACCACTTCTGTTTTCCTAGCTTAATGATGGAGGCAGTTACAACACAAAGAACGTAAGAACAGCTGTGCCAGGTCAGGCAATGTGCCCCTCTAGCCCACCGTCCTGTCTCCACTGGTGGTCAGCAGCAGTGCCTCGGTAAAAGCACAAAAACAAAGCAAGTATACAGTAATGGTTATTTCTCCTCACCTCTTTTCCCCAGGTAATCTCTCAGCTTCTGCTAGTTTATGATCTCAAGAGCTTTCTTAAGGAGAGGTAATATCTTTGTGTAGAAAATTATTCCTGCTTTGTGCAGCTGATTTGCTTGATTTAAATGCACAGTCTCACATTTATCTGGATTAATCTTTGCTCGTTTTGCTTGTCTTTGCCAGACTGATCAGAACAAAAGGCAGGATGCAGAAGTATGACATTTCCAAAGTAGGCACTGTCAAAAATCTTCTCTCCCTGTGACTCTTTGCTCTATGCACTACAGACTGCAGTCTCAAACTTTTCCTATTGATCTGGCCTGGCTTGTTTAATCTGAGCACAGGGACAGCAATATTGATGAGGAGAATATGAAATACTTCCCCCATATAAGGCAGCTGCAGCAGTAATTACACTCCCTTTCATCAAAATATATCTGAACACTGTCACTGTAAATCCTGATTCATTGTCAAATGATTTCCTTGTTACTGTTGCTTTCCTCCCACCTTTTAGCAACAGCTGTAAAGGGAGTGGTTTGTATGGATTAATTTTAGACACGCCTTTGAACTTGTTTTTCCTCAGTTCCAGATCTTTTGAATAGAATGTGTCATGTATTTTTATACTGAACTTAGTATGCAAGCTTGGACTATCGGTGAAGAACTTTTTTTTCCCTGGGGAATTAGCAATGAAACAGGGTGGCAAAGGCTTGTCTCTAGTGGCTCCCACCATTACAACCATATTGGCAGAATCCTCCTTGCAGAGCTACCACCCAGGCAAAGGGAAGCAGACTGTCTTCTAGCACAGCTGTATGCCATCTCTCCCTGATGTAGCCTAAACTAAATCATAACATTTTGCAGGTATTGCTTTGCTGGTGGGGATGTGGGGGTTAGTTTTAGTTTTTTTTGTTTTTTTCCCTTGTTTGTTTTTTTTCCCTGCAGGCTTGTAGCTCATAAACCTATCCTAGCAAAAGTTTATAATAAGGACCTGGTATAAAACTCCCCATGTGGACTACAAAATTACTTTCAGGTTATTGCATCTAATCACATTTTTTGCTTGTTAGTTTTCTGCTGGATTAGCTAATTGAACAGGCCCACTGAGGGGTCAGAGAAGTGGTAGAATCAGAGCAAAAGGAAGGGAAGCAAAGCAAAGTGTGACAGGGGAGAAAGGGAGGGAGTGCCTGCTCCCACACCTACTTGTGGTAGCAATAAAACTAAATGGGCTTTGCAATCTTGTCAAACTGCACCCTAAAATATGCTGATTTACATGTTGATTTTCCCAGTCACTGGAAATAATGATCTTCCAGGGAGTATTAAGCCACAGTGAACTTTAAGCCAATTTACTTCTGAATGAGAGTGTTCCCATAGGTATGTGATGTGCTTTAGCTTCTGCACGCTAATTTCACGCCTTTAAACTTGTAACTTCTCAGTGGTCCCCCATGTGGATCTGTCCCAGCTATGTTATTGTTTTCATTATGTTGAATTTAAAAATACAGGGGACTCTGCAAAACGCAAATGAAGCTAGGGAAGTGCTTGAAGTTTGCAGCACTTGCTGTATCTCATCATCCTAGGTGTCTAGGCGCTGTGTCTAAGCTGAACTCTTAACACAGCAGCAGCAGATCACTGCCATCATGCTTTCTCTAGACAAATGTAGATTTCTGCTCAGCACAGATGTGCATTATGGTATCTACATAGGTTATTCTGACTTGATGCCATGCACCCTCTTTTACAATAGCATTCCGAGGCAAGTTAATCTCAGGATAACGTGACAACAGCACTCAAAAGATGGTGCTCACTGGGGGTGTGGATTGTGCTCCTACTCTGCTTCTCTGCAGTGTACCCAAGTGGAAGGAGGTGGGAGTAGTGGCAGTGGGTACTGAACCATGGTGACAGATTTGACAGGTGCAGAAGCAAGAAGCTTAAGCTTTGAGACAAAGCTCCATGTCCCGGCCATCTGGGAGGCAGCTCCTTTTCCTTGGCTTTGCTGGTGGGTGTTGCCACTCCGACTGCTAGGGCATGGTCTGCTGCCTGCGAGAGTGCGCAGGCTCTTCATCTGCTATTAGGTTGCGAGTATCTGCTTGCTACCATATGGCTGCATTAAAAAGAGACAGAGAGGAGAATAAGCTGTAAAGCAACTGTAAAAATTCTGTTCAATGCTATTCCGTGGTGAGAGGGCTGGTGGCTCACTCTCCTCTTCCCCCAAGTCATTACAGTTATGGGTTTAAATAGACACACCTGCATCCATTCAACCCCTATCGTTTCTCCACTGAGTGCTCGAAGCAGAGACACTTCTCTGCTTGACACTCTGAAATCCTGTATAATTCAGGGTGCTCAGATAAAGGCTCAGTTGGTTTTTTTTTCTCTCCTACTCCCTCCCCTCCCTCCCCCCCCGGGCTATTGGGAACAGGACACAAAGGGTGGAATTAAGTGAGATGGGATTTGCTTTGATGGAGATGTTTTGGAAAAGTTGCCAAGCTTGCTGGATTGATCTGGTGAGGAAACAGGGACTCTTCTGTGCTCTGCAAGAGGCTAATTCCGTCACACCACAATAGGAGAGAATCATGTAGTGGCACCGACAACAACAGAAAGAGGATATTTTGCAATATAATAATTGTCTGTATGGCTGAAGAAGAACAAATGCTTTCCTGGCTCCCCATGGAACTAATAAAGAAAGGCAGGTTGAGGAGCCTGGGATAATTATTTAGTCATCTTAAATATTTATGAGCTACAGAATGTGCTACATGCAATTTAAGAGGGACCTGACAATTGCAGCATACATCATCTTGTTTCACAGGGGCTAAAAATACTTAATCTTGCTCCTTTAAAATAAAAGCATTAATCCTAAATATGTCTTAAGCTAAGAACGAAGCTGTAAACTGCAAGAGGAAGGAAAAGATTTTCTTTTTTTTTCCCATTGCAAAGGTACATGTTGGGGAAAACACTGCAGGAATAAAAGTTTTGTTGAGGGGATTTTATGTGAGCTTTCTAGGAGTGGTGCTGGTGGTAGGAGGTGTTGTTCTTGATATTAAACAATTTGCCATTGGCTTCACCAAGATTTGGGGAATTTTGCTCTGTTTAGCAGGCTGGAAAAGAGATAAACTTTGTTTTGGTGACAATAAAATCATTGCAGCAAATCCAAAGGACCAGTTACAGTGGGCTAAACTCTCCCCATGCCACCTCTTTCCTGTACTCTGAAGCCACAAATCCAGAGCACAAAGTCCCTTCTCTCACTTTTTCTGTCTTTCAGATAGGATTCTGTTCCATGTGTGACTTGCTGATGCATAGTCAGTAGTGGATATTTCTGGAAAGTTTGAAGAGAAATTCATGTTGAGGGACAGATTCCATTGGCCACTGAATTCAGACAAAGTAGAACCCAAGTTTTCTACAATATATTAGTATATTTTAGCCAGGAGATGTAAGTGCTTGAACAGACTTTCTGAATTTGGGATGTCATAATTTCTGTCTGCATCTGAATGTCCAAATTAGTAGCAGTAGTAGTAATAAAACTGCAGTTACATGGTCTTATACTAGGTAGAAGAATACTGTTCAGTTCATTTTGGTGAGAGCAACACTGTTGTGGAAGATACCCAGAATGTCTTTGTTTCTGGTTTCTTCACAAGTTGTATAGTAGACAAGTTTGCAAGTATGAATGGATTTGGTCTTACGTATTTTTCCCCATTTGCAAATCTCTGTGCAATCAGTGTGCTTGAAAATGTTTCAGTAGTGCTTTTGGCAGCCTGCTTAAATTTTGGCTCTTGATTTTGGCAGTCGTCTTTATCCATTGTGATAGCTTGAGTGGCCAGGATTAGAGCTACCAGGCATTTGGGTTTCCTCAGACATATCTTACTTTTCTGCCAGGAAATTTTGTCTAGGAGGAGTTTGAATGCCTTGGCATTAGGATAGGATGCATATCTATACGTGCACCCGCAGTAAATCCACTCGCTTTATGATACATGGGATTCAGTGTGCACAGACAGATTAAATGTAGAGGGGCATGTCCAGGAAGCCAAATACTTTCAGACCGTCTTTGCTGAACAGATGTGCGTTTGCTACTCAGCGTCACAGGACATGTGCAAGCCTGTGCGTGCAGCACGAGTGCTGAGGAACTGCCTGGTACTAGAATTCCCTGGCTGACTGCATATAACAAGCACATGCGTGTATTTATGCTCAGAAATCCATGGTCGTGTTCTGAAGACAGTCTCTGTATTATATCAGCTGTGGCTTATACATATTGAACGATCTGCATTGGAAGTGCTCAAGGAAAACAAATGTGTTCCTCCCTAGCATCTAAAATACTTGCTATCTTTCATGCATAATGTAAAGTGTCATATGCAATAGCAGAAATTTAAGGGGGTTAATTTATTGGAATGAAAATGTAGACAACACACTATAAAGGGAAAGCCGTTGATTTTGGCCCAGTATAAATTGTGTGGATGGGCTGAATATACTGTAGATTGAGCATCTCAGAGCAGGGAGCCCAGGAGGTTGCTTATGTTGCATCTCACTTTTCCATGGCAAAGTGGAGGCTTTCAAACAGGACACTCGCTTGGGCTCGTACATGCTGCATGCCATGGTACACGCTGTTATCTTTCTGGCTCAGTGGCAGCAGCAACAGTGGAATCTGGAGCTTGCTGCAAAAAAGAGAGAGAGAGAGAGAAAAGATGCGGGAAAGGGAAACATGCTTTCCAATTAGGTAATGGCAAATATCATACTTGTACTTGTGGAAGGTCAGAAAGGTAACAGCTGAAGGACTCAAATAATAGACAAATTGATGATGGTAACTAAGAAAATATAAAAGGGACCCAATCTCTCTCTTACTGATAAAGCTGTCTGAGGTGCAGTAGATCAATTTAGCCATGGCTGTTGTTAGGAAATTGCTCTTGTTTGATGTTCCACAAGCAGATCATGCAGTTTCCTAGGAAACATCTTTTTCCACTTAAAATCTAATTTTCTTACATTGCCAGAACTGATGAGTCACCCTGCCTGACTTTTCCTTACTTCCTCTTACCTATTAAAATATACTCACCAGGTGGAAATCCAGGGATTTATTAGTCCTTATCACCTGGCTGTTCGATTAACTCTTCTAGTTCCTCCCTGTTATCAGACAGTGTGCTGGATATGACAAGACAGAAGTCATAGGATAGAAGATGTTAAAAATTTGAAAGAAATCATGCATCCCTTAATGGGACATGCCTCCTAAATTTAGAAGAATTCCCATACAGAATAATTTTTCTGTTATGTCCCACTATGACATGGTCTGTGTTCCATTGCCAGTAACATGCCATGATATTATTATTACTGTTTTGTTAATTATTACCTTATACAGCTGATTTATAGATGAGCTTGAGTTTAGCAATGACAGTTACACCCAGTTACTGCAAGAAAATAGATGGATTTTGTTACATATTGCAAAGTATGGTCAAAATCTAAAAACCTCACTTCTTGGTTGGGATGCTGAATTTTAGGTTCATGTAATGAATGGCACTTATGCTGAATGGAAAGTTGCCAGAGAAAGAGGCAAGGTTTATTCATGGCTGTGGTCAAAGGAACAGAGGTCAAAGAACAGGTTGGCAGCTGGAGTTTTCAATGACTGGTGGAATTAACTCCAACTGCCTAATAAAAAGGAAAATGTTATAACTTACAGTTACCTGTTGTTTGGGCTATATATAAAATCCTTGTAGTTTGCAAATGCCTAATGAGCCCCTGTGGCTACATCATTAATAAAAGGTTGGTCCAGCAGAATACAGCTTCCATGAAAATTCTCTGTGTGCTGCATTTGTTATTCTCTTTCCATATGCAGTTGTGCCAGAATCAGTATTCCTGCCTCTTCCCAGTGCCTCTGATGCCTCAGTTGTCAGTATACCACTGATGTGCCAAACACTAGTTACTAAAACTATGAAGTTGAAGCTGACAAACAGCTTTCTGTTTAAAGGGCAATATCTTTGCATCGGTAAGAGCATGGCTCGGTGTGACTCTACTGTCCCAAAAAGAAGATGGGTAAAATAATTCCCCATCCTAACTTGATTTTAAAACTTATAAAACATTTTGGTTTAAGATTTTGGTGTATTTACTTATTATTTGATTATATACTTGTATCTTACTGTATATCTGTTTGTACTATTCTAACACAGGGCTTGTTCAGCTGCAGCTGGTGAGTGGGTGGCCTTATCATATAAAGCTATGCATAATGCTTAAAAAATTTGGTAGGCTTGTCACTTGCATTGGCTTGCACTGGTCTTTATTTATATTTCCTAAATACCAAAAGTTAGAAGGAATGACCATAGGTTTCAAACAGCAAAGTTTCAAACTATGGTTTGAAAGCAGTTTTTCTAAATACCGCTAGATTATAAAGTCTGTTGAAATGGTACTTGTATATCTGTGATCTTGTAGACCCTTTAGAGCTGTTTGCAAATAATGAGCCTTTTAATGAAGAGCTTTGCAGCTTCATTTCAGATGATTAGTTCAATTAAAATAGGCCTTTCAAGATATATTTCCAGTTATTGATGATAGTTTTGAGGATTTAAGGGGCTAGGAGACTGAGTTTCAGCAGGACATAGGCTACAGAACTTCACCTGGCATAAGAAGCAGCAAGGTTCAAGCCATAAGCTTCTGGTTTGACTGTTGTGTTTGTACCTGAAAGACACATGCAATATTGACAGAAAGATGTTATGTGACCTAGACTTCACTGAGTGCAAGTTGTTCTGGTATAAAAGAACTGAACAGATGACACGTTCTCTTTGAAAATTGCAAACGTGAAAGATGACCGTCATTTGAGTTTGGACTCTTGGAAGATTTTGTGTGGAAATGTGTTGGTGGCTTTGATTTTTTCAAAATAAGTTACTGGCAAGAAGAGACCAGAGAGCCAGGGGAATAATAAAAAGGACACGCTTTAATATTGTCATTGCTAAATGAAGCATTTGCCAAACATAAATATTCACCCAGGCTCTGGGACTCACCCTTGATGAGGCAAATACATTTAGCCATATTTAAGCCATTGATTGCAGACAGTTGCTGAGGCCTTTCCCCATGGATTAGCTTTCTGTGCTATCCTACAATAAACTTAGCATAACCTTCCCACTCTTTTGAACAAGAAAACAGGATGGATCAAACCTCTGGCAACAGAATCCACTGATTCCTAATAAAACAATGAAACTAATGGGAATTTAGAAGGAGCTGGCTGCTGCACTCCCCTTGCATTCTGCCAGTGATGTGTAAGTGCACTTCCCTCTTTTTCATTCCCGCCTCTAGCCCTCTGTCCCCTCCTCGATTAGTAATTGTGGCATACCACTGTGTACTGCCTACGTGGCATCTGGTTCGGGTGTGTGTCACTTCAGAGGCTGGCTGCATCTGGACACAACATAAAATGCCAGTCTGATATCTTTTATCCTGGTCAATGGCTTTTCATGGTCTAAAAGTGAAGTGAGTTGAATTATAGGATTTATTTACTTATTGCTAGAAATGTGCTGAATGGCTCAGTAGAACATTCCTAGCAGAGAACAAGGGCTTTTTACTGACCTGTGGGTCACCAGATTAATTCACAGTCAAAACCTCTGATCCACTGCAGAAGCTGAGTCCCCAGATCACAGTTTGTTATCAAGGAACAGAGCACAGAAAGGAGGATAATTTATAAAACTCGTGCAAAACTCAGCACTTCTTGGTTCTCCAGTTCATGCAAACTTTTTCCTTGTGTCCATTCACATGGGTCATCCTGGTGTGTTAAGATCAAAATGACACAGTTGATTTTCTCTTGGTTCCTCAGAGAAAAATTGTTCTCCGTTTGTTTTATTTGGTGTCAAACCGTTTCATGAGCTTCAGATTTGGTGTTGCAAGACATGCAGAAGCCCCCATCTTCTGCAAGTTTGGCGATATTCATGCAATTGTTGACTGATAGCACACACCATGAATATGTGGGCGTAATTTATATGTATAGAACATCTAAATCCTGTTAAGCCAACGCAGTCTATTGATGAAAATTCTCACCATTCATTCCTGTCTTTCTGTCTACTCTGTTGGCAGAATATCATTTAACCTAACACTAATGTAGCTCATGCCATCTGTGTATGATCTTTACCTATCTCACATTTGTGTAGTGAGAAGTAATTTGTGTCCAGAGACACTTTGAGATTCTTGAAGTAAAGCCAGGCTTTGCTCTTATGCATGCAGTATTGGTCTTGGAGAAAAATGGAACTATACTGAGTGTGCTAATGATATAATTATGGGGTCTCTCTTCCAGGAGTAGAAGGAAGATATTAGTTATCGTAATGTGCATGAACTTGGACTTCAATGCAAAATTTATAAAGAAGATACAAATGGATCATTTCTACTAAATAGGGTAGGTCTTGGTGAATAATAGTGTGGAAAAATACGCTCTATAAATGTAACCTTTACACTCATGGAAGTGCTCATTTTGGGAGGAAGATTGCAACTTCTTTAATTTTGTTTTGTTTGTAAAGTCTTTTGCTGTATTGCTGATTTTAAGTATTTGAAAGGTAGTTATTGAAATTTGATCTCTAGTTAGGGATAGCAACAAATCACATACTGTTGTTTCTACTTCCTGACTATATCAGCAGAATCCTTGTAATCAGTGAGATACCTTAGGAATGCTACTGGGAATTTTAATCTATCCTCCTGGATAACAGAAAGAATAGAGGTTTTGAAAAAATTGTCAACCAATTTCTCAGTCCTGGGTGGCCAGGCCTTTCCTGAAGCATTGCACCTAGAATATTTTGTCTCCTTTCTGATTTACTGGTTGCACACAGAGTTTAAAATTTACCTTGTCATCATATTTGCACAAAAACATTGCATAAGCAAGTATGGTCCTAATTGAGATAGATCTTTTTCTACCTTTTTAATTAGCTCTATGAAGGTCTTTAAAGGGGTTTACAAACTTAGATTATGCAGTGTCCCAGTTGCATAAAATCTATTGCTTGCCTTTTATTCATATGCATGCTTAAGATTACCTGTCTTTGTGTGCATATGAGAATAGGTATTGATTCCTTGACAGACCATCTTAAGCAAACAAAACCCCAGAGGAAATAAGTTTTTCAGGCCTTTGTGACAGGTTTTGCTGTGTTTGCTCTGTTTAGAGATGAATGACTTGAGATGAAATGGAGGAACCTCAAAGAATTAGTGAGATATCATAAGTTTGCACCAAGGTGAAAAAGTTCAGATATCTTTCTAGGTTTGTCCTGGAAGCAAACGTTTTGAATCTGCATAACTCAATGACAAATTTCCAGTTTAAAATGGCTATGTTCAAAATTTTCTGCTTTTGCGACAGAGCAACAATATACATCAGCATTATTCTTCAAAATTTTGCTCTTGGCTTTTTTCACATTTCTTCCAACCCAGCACGTGTAAGGTAGCATGGGATATGATTTCACGTGAGCAACACACACAGGCACCATACACACTTAGCACTACCATAAGGGTATGTTAAGGTTGGTATGTCAAAACAACTTTCACAATTAGAAATTACCAAAGTTAAGGATTTCCTAACTTAAAAGGACTGACTTTTTAACCTTAATGATGCTATTTTAGTAGTGTCCTTCCAACTTAAGATGTGCTTTTAACCTTCTCACAACAGCAAATCAATTCTCTTCCCTCATTTTCTTTTCATCCTGTAACATCATACTGACAGCCGTAAAAACCACCAACAGAGATAGGCTCTTCAGACTGACTGCTCCAAAGCCTGGTACCGGAACAAAGGGGCGCATCATAATTCCCTGTGTGAACAAGTACCCAAAAGGGGGGTGAAGCAGTCTCAGTGGAGTGGAGATCTGCTGATGGCTGACGGTGGTGAGCCTCAGGGCTCTTTTTTTCTCATCCAAGGCCAGGAGGAGCATGCCACTTGCCTTTCTGTTCAATTTCTCCAGATTATATCTCTGCTGTTTCCTATGCTTCCGGGTTGTCTGAGCTCTTTTTATTCCAATGCCAAGCTGTATGCAGGGGACCCATTTTCAGCTCTTCAGTGGACAGTTTTCACTACTTAATACCTTTCTTTCTAGTCTTGCCTTGCTCCTGCAAGTCTGAAGGTTTCTCTTCTGATCACCTATGTGTTGTTCCCCATTGTCTTCGCTAAGTTCCCACTCCCAGTTCCCTCCACTCTTTCCTCTTGTAAGATGTGTCCCTTCCTTGCTACTTCCACTTATCACACTAATCATGTTTCCAATTCCCATTTCTCTTGTCAACCTCCTTCCTTGCTCTCATTCAATTACCTCCTCTAGGGAGACCTCTCAGGTATGATCACCAGTTCTGTGTGTGATAAATATTTATTCATTTACCACCTTAGATCGTTGGGTCCGATATTAGCGAATTTGAAGGTGATCAAAGTGCAAGACAAAACTTGAATGAATTATTATCCAAACCTGTCTATTTGCTGGTACTAAAAATCTGATTGCGATTTTTACTGTTTGGGGTTTTTTTTGCAGAGTATTTCTCCAGCTATATGCATTCTCAGATCTAAATTTTATGTGGAGGCTGCTCTCAGTGCCACCACTTGTCTTGTCAATAGTTTTATTTTCCAGCCTAGATGGGATGTCTGGCAAATGACCTTTCCCTAAGGGTCTTTTCATTTCTGCTGAAGAAGCCGGAGCTGGAATTAGAGTCAACATAGCTGTCAGGACAATGCTGCACCCAGGTTAACAGAGACTTGTTAGGTAATGTGGCTATGCTGCTATTTTTTCTCTATATGGCATTGCAGTGAATGCGTAGTCCAGGTAGTACAGGATCCTTGCCCTGTGCTCTGCTACAGGGTGTTGCAAAGTATGAACCGTGAAAATGTCTTATGGGTGCTTCATCATTATCTATTTTTAGGGTGAGTGCAGTAGATATGTACTGAATGTCCAGTATTAACAAATAATTTGTAGCACAGGTGAATCACCAACAAAACATCCCAAATCTCAAGTGCTAACTGTGCTGCAGAGACAAATATAGTCAAAATCTCTGGGGCCTTCTTACTTCCTTCCTGCCAACTTCATAAAGTGGAGACCTTATCACATATAGTGTGACAGCGTGTGTCTTTCCCCTGAGCCTCCTTCCAGGCATTGGGACTTCGGACATCCTTTTGCCCAGGAGACTTTATAAGCTTGACACCTTCATTGGAAGCAGAACATATGGAAATGAACTGCAATGCAGCATGTGGTATGAAAATGATTTTAAATTCTGTCATTATCACAGTTTAGCATTGTGGTGGGAGCTTTCCTTTAATTACTCCCTAGAGGGGAAAAACTGCTGATACTAACTAGACTGAGGCCATCTACTAAACCCAATGCCCCTTTTTAATTCTAAAAGTTAAATATTTATTGTTCAGAGGAGCATTTTGTTAAAAATAATAGTATTAAAAAAGAGATAGAGAGAGAAAGAAAAAAGTTTGGGGGGATTTAGTACATTGCCTCATGGATGTTGGTGGCAGATATGGGTGTGCATTGCTTCAAGAGGCCACACTCCCTGTTGGCAGCAGCAGTTGGAGATCTGACTCCAGGCAGGTTGAGAGGGTTTCAGGCGGAGCTGAGCAGAAGTCATTTGAATGCTCATCTATACTGTCTCAGTTTGAAGAGACTAATTTTTTAAACCTCAACTGCATAGAAAATGACATACTAACTCCATAGACTTCAGAGCATTAAATTCACCCTGACTGTCTTTGTGACAAGTTAGGCCAGCATATTCTAGCCTTTATTTTAACCTCTGCTTTCATGTCTTTTCCTACACAATGATGGAAAGTTTTCCTGACTTTTCTATGCTGTTCTGTTCACAATTTCCATTCTTCTGTAATGCCACATACTCTTTTTCTCCCTCTCCTTTAAATAGTTGTGCAATGAATAACGGTCTTAACAAAGCGCATGTACTTTCCAAGTGAAAGCTGTCCTGCAATCATTAGCTCTCAGTCTAGCAGATAACAGATGAGGTTCTAGGAGTGAGGAGATCTTGGTATTACTCCTAATTTTGCTTCTGACTGGGTGTACAATTTTGGGCCAATCTGCTGGCATCTGTTTTCCAATGAAGGGGAAATTCTAATTGTAACTGCTCAGCACTGCTAATTTTTGACTGAGGAATGATCTGGCATGGAAAGCAAGAAGGCACAGGTACAAGAAGAGGTTAAACTAGCTGAAAGCGGGAAAGCCAGAGACAGAACAGGCTCCTTGCAAGGGAGGAAACTTTCCCTTGGTGATAAGAAACAGCCTCAGCATTGTCTTGTAGCCAGTGGGAAAAGGGGACGTGATAGCAGCAATGGGCTATTTTTGCAGTTTGGAAGAGTTTGCCTGGCTGTGCTTTGGGGATGGATCCATATGTCTGAAAATGACCAACCTTTCCATCACACCACTGTTGTCACACCTCATTTGTTTTTCAAAGCCTGTCTTATTTCCGTGGTGGTCTGTTGGCACTGTCCATCCCAGCCTATGGCTCTGGTTACACCTTGGCTTTCCTCCAGGCTGTGGCTGCTGAACCCATCCACTGTTAGCCCCCTGGAAAAGGCCTTGTGTCCCTGGTCCATCTCACTGCGTGGCCTCATGGAGGTTAGCTTTGGTGCAGAGAGGGACGGCTGATAGAGGTGGTCTCTGGCCTGCAGGGTTGGTTTCTGCCGTGGCCTGAGAGAAGAGTAACAGCACCAGGTTTGTCCTTGGGAGCCGAATGGCAGAGGAGGTGTCAGGGTCACCCAGCAGCTGTCCAGCGCATGGCCACCAAGGACAGGGACAGACCTCTGGGCCTCTTGGGCACAGCGACTGCCTCGGGGCCAGCACCCCAAAGGCCTTCCTCCAAAGGATGCTGGGCAGAGGGGTGACAGGCAGGGATGCACATGGGGGGCCCGGTCACCACCTTGTCACAGTGCCAGCACCTACCTGGCAACACAGCAGTCACAATGTCTCAGGGCAGGATAAACTGGGCATCCTCCTATGTCCCACTGCCAGAGCTGGCCTGGAGGCAGCCTGAAGACATCTGAGAGGAAGTCCTTGAGGAGCAGGTGGAATTAGTTGGAGGGGGTGAGGGAGGAAGATCAGAGGCTGGATGAGGTTGCTGAAGGTTCTCTGCTGCAAGGCCAGCTGATGGATGAAATCCTGCTTGAGCCTTTGGAAAGACCCTCAGGAGATGAGAAGAAACACCAACCCCTGGAGGTGCCCAAGGCTATCAGGCCTTTTCAGCTGGGTAGCAGTGGTAAGACCATGAGAGTGCCTTCTGGAGGAGCACTGCAGAGCTCGCCATCTTCAACCCCTGCAGAGTCAGTGGCAGCAGCCATAAGAAATGGGATGCAGAGATGTTGCCAGGGGTCCCAGTGCTTTGGAGCACCCACTGGTGTCCCACCAGGTGCAGGAAGGATTCTTGCCCCCAAGGTCAGTCGGGCCAGGGGCATGTGGCCATTCTTGGAAACCCCTGAGATAGCTCCAGGTTGAGGGAGAATAGAGCTTGGGCGTGTTCTGGGAGGCATGAGCAGCCTGTGGGACGAGGAGGCAGGTCTTGCTCACATGCTCAGGGAGTAGCTGCCAGTGCTGTGGTCAGGAAGGAATTTTCCCCCGGGGCAGATTGGCACTGGTCCCCAGGGGATTTTTGCCTTCCTCTGCAGCATTGAGCATGACCACTTGTCAGGGCTCCTGCGGTCCCTTTTGGCTAGGTTACTGCCTGCTGCTCATGCACCATGAAGATGGCCTCTCGTGCCCTGCAGCTGGGGGGAGGAAGGCTTTTTTTCCCCCACAGTGGGCTAGCACGTGTCCCTGGGGTGGGGTGGGGTGGGTTTTACCTTCCTCTGCAGCATTGAGCGCAGCTCCTTGCCAGGGCTCCTTTGGGCCATTTTGGCAAGGTGCCTGCTGCTCCTGCTCAATGAAGGTGGCCCTCATGCCCCGCACCTGGGGGGAGGAAGCTTTCTCGACTCTCATGGGTTGCTTCTTGTCCTCAGTAGCACTGAGCACAGACCCTTGTCAGGGCTCCCCTGGGCTCTTTCTGCTCGCTCCTTGCCTGCTGCTTTTGCACCTCCAAGGTGCCACTTGTGCCCTGGCTCTGATTCTCCTGCCCAGTGCAAGCTTGGAGCGGGAGCGAGCTCTGCTCTTCCCGTGGTTCCATTTCCCCAGGGGTTCTTGCTTGTGCAAAGCAGCTTGTGCTTGGAAGGGCTCCAGGCTTGCTGCACCATCAGGAGCTGCCACTTTTCAGCTCTCCCTGTGTGCAATACAAGCACAGGGGAGGCACGAGAGCACTTTTCATGCATCACTGGCCAAGAAGCACAGCGGAGCAAGTTTTGGAAGGCAAAAAGTATCTTTGTCATTGATACGCATCATGCTTTTGAAAATTCCTCATGGTACCACACACCTCCTCTTCTTCTTCTTTTGTGTGTGGTTGGTCCCGATCCTCATTGTTCAAGTTCTCACTCTTCAGGAAACGGGGACTGCTTGGCCTGTATTCTTGCTGCTGCTTTCTGTAGCTCTGTGACTTGCCTTTGCCAGACTGCAAGGGACGTTTTGTTCAAGCTAAACTGAAGAAAGCATCAGTTTATGCTGCTGGCTGCACATGCCCATTGTGTTAATGCTTGTGAGCATCAGCTCTGAAACAGATTCAGAAAAATAAATAACAAAATGAAATGAAATAAAATAACATAAAATAAAATCCTGTTTCCACTTGTAACCTTTGTCATAATGTGTCCTTCAAAGTGTTTCTGGAGCTGAAAATGCCCTGGCATTTCAGGTAAGTAACAGTCTCATCGTTACTCAACTCAAGGTGAGTGCAGGGAATAGAATAGTTCAGCTGGAAGGGACCTGCAATGATCATTTAGTCCAACTGCCTGACCAATTCAGGGCTGACCGAAAGTTAAAGCATGGTATTAAAGGCATTGTCCAAATGCTTCTTAAACATTGACAGGCTTGGGGCGTTGACCACCTCTCCAGGAAGCCCATTCCAGGGTTTGACCACCCTGTCGGTAAAGAAATGTTTCCTCATGTCAAGTCTGATCCTCTTCTGACAGACAGAGCTTCGAGCCACTCCCATGTGTCCTGGCACTGGGTCCCAGGAAGAAGAGATCAGCACCTCCCTCTCCACTTCCCCTCCTCAGGAAGCTCTAGAGACCAATGAGGTCACCCCTCAGCCTCCCTCTCTCCAAACTACACAAACCCCGTGTCCTCAGCCGCTCCTCAGAGGACATGCCTTCCAGCCCTATCACCAGGTTTGGTGCCCTCCTCTGGATGCATTCAAGTACCTTTACATGCTTTTTAAACTGTGGGGCCCAATTTATGGGGTTGCATTCTGGCAGGAAGGTCAGAGAGAGAACAGACTCCTTGCAAGGGAGTGATGTTTCCTTTGGTGATGACAGTAGAAACAGTCCCAGCATTGTCTTGTAGCCATCCTGGAATGGGAGCACTCAGGAGCCCAAGTTCAGGGGCTACCTTTTGGCAGCAGAGCTGGGCTGGGGCATTGATGCAGGGCTGGACAAAGGTGACCCATGCAACCACTCTTGGGATTGGTGCTGTTGGAAAAGTATATAAAGAATCGGCTTGTGGCGCATCTTTGTAGACTCCATCTAGAACCACATATTGTGGTAGGACTCTGCTGAATGCAGTGTTCATTATGTTTTTCTTTTATATTTAAGCACAAACATGTTTTTAATTACCTGGAGGGTAGCATAAAAATTTCCTAACACCTTTCTAATGTTTGTCTCTCCCTTCCAAGTATGGTATGCATTTTTCAGTCTGAAGGACTCTCTTACCGTATGACTTTGATGTGGTTTTACACAAGGGAAGCACGAACTTGTTGGGGACTTAGTGCTGATGGTTTTGATGGTAAAGGACAAATGAACAAAACGGATTGAAATAAATAGTATTCACAAGATGAACTCAGATTTTTGCAAGTTAAACTAAACTCTCACTTCAGCTGGCAATTTTTTTTCTGGAATTCAAATGTTTCTGCAGATCTTTTTAAGCAATGTAACATTTAGCAAGCCCTTGCATGGAGAACAGAATTTTCTCCTGTCCCTGTAGACTTTGCCTATATGTCTGGTTTTAGTTTTAGCTTTGCTGTCTGAATAACAAGTCCTATGTAGATAAATCAGTTTTGTTTGAGTTTAGAAAGATTACAGTTTGGGGCTTAACCCAATTATAGGAAGGCTCGGGCAAAATGAAATTCTCAGAGACTTTGAAGAACTAGTGCAAGAGGGAAAGGGTGCACTGGACGTAGGGATGTCAGCTTTGCCTCCACAGAAAAGAGGCTATGATTTATGTAGTTACAGTCACCTATTGCAAGATATAATTCTAAGGAAGATGAAGGCATAAATAATTTTTATTTTATGTTGTTAGGCTGTTTCTCAAAATCCTTCCATCAGGGTTTGCCTTGAGGTAAGAGATACACAAAGCACCTTGTCCATATCAAGGTCTTTCTGTAAAAAGGCGATGTTATTTTAAGTAGCCCTAGACTTACTGATCCGTTTGCTTCCAACAACCAGGGCTTGTGTGCTGGACTTAGTAGGCATTTCTGGAAGTAGAGATAGGAAAGCTAAACTTAATTGCTTCATTTATTTTCATAAAACCTGGTGATTTTCAGTGAGTGTCTTTATGCAAGCTCTCAAGCCAATTTTTAATTATTTAGCAAAACATTTAAGCACAGGCTTTGAACCATCCCATTTAGCAAAGCGCTTAAGCACCTGCTTGTGTGCCACTTAAACAGGTTGAAAGAGATGCTTAAGTGTCTGCTGAATAGGGAAAGATTACGGAGTCAGGACCTTAAGAGGTAGGTGCACGACTATAGTAATCAGAGGTACAGGTACCAAAAAAGTGTCCAACCCTGTCCGCATTGCGAAGACCTGAGAGCAGAGTTGATTACACCGCAATGTAAGTGGCTTCCCCCATGCCTCCGTTTGGGCAGATTTTGCACACAGTCTTCAGCTGGTTTTGCCCATGGATTGATTTTTGTGTGTGCTTGTGTGTAATTTCAGTGTCACCAGCCTGGCGTGCCTGACACTGCAGTCTTTTTCAGAAGCAATAAGCCATGCAGTCTGATGCAGAAACAAGTCTCCATGGAGCTAATCGGCTTTGGTTTTTTGCTCCGAGCACTTGCTGGTTTTTTTTTTTATTTTTTCTTCTTGCAGTGATATTGAAGTACTGGGTTAACTCTAACAGAACTATTGATTGACAAACTAATGTCATGAAGTTGTCTTATAAGCTATACTGTGGGAGTAACTTAAATCTTACTGTGTCAGAGGGGCAAAAGATAAACAAGCTCAGTTAGTGGTTAGAATAATTTTTAGAATAATCATAGCTTGGCTGTTTCAATGTTTAAACAGTAAATGATTTTAGGAATTCTGGGCCAGGGACTCAGCTGGGGGCACATCTCTGCCTTCGCGCTGTGCTGCTAATCAGCAGCTCAAGCCTGATTTTTTATGCTGCCCTGGAATACAACGTGTATTTTTATCAAGTCACTGAGTCAGTTGCAGCAAGTCAAAATAAGCCACGCTAAGGTGATACTGAACTTGCCTTTGCATGTTTTCTGTATGCAATCCCAGTAGCGAAGCGTATCTCTAGATAGCAGCACGAAACAAAAACATATATGGTTGTTTCTCCATCTTTAGCGTTTTCTTCTTTTTTTTTGTGATTTCCTTTGGAGAAGCAGGGTGTTGTCTCTGTTGTAAGGGCTTTAAAATTCCAGAGGAGTGAAGAAACTTTATCAATGAGAACTGCGATGAGAAAATTCATCTCACTAAGCAAGCCAAGAGGTCAGTAGGATTTTGAACGTGTGTAGTGCATTGTATATGTTCAGGCAGGAGTTGTGGGGGATTTAATGAGGAGAGGTGCATATTTTAAACACACTGGAGCATCCATCCAGACTTGATGAAGAATTAATAATGAAACTTAGTTTCAACAGCTTTGTTCACAGGAGGAGCAAAATTCCTCAAAATCAAAAAAGGGGGATAGGGTGGGGCTGGTGGGAATCGGTGTCCAGAATAACAAAAGAAACCTGGCAGTCCATCAGTAGGACAACTACACCAGCTGACAGGCTGAGAGACTGCTCCAAAATCCCCAGCACACCTGCCTATGTGGAGCCACCTGTCAGAGGAGTGAAAAATATATCCTGAGTTATAGAACTGCAAACTCAGCAACACTTCTGCAAGCGATCAGAGGAGTGAAATGGCCCTCATGTAAGCTTTTGTTGCCAGAAGGTTTCTCATCAAAAGAAAAAAAAATTACTCAGAAAGTAATTTTGTCATTTTTTACAGTATTAGGACTACTAGAATATATATTACCATAGTAATGAAAAATGTCCACACCTAAATGATGACATATAGTGTGTGTATATAAAGCCGGATTGGGTGGGTTAAGTAGAAATGCTCTCGCTTATATACTGCTTTGCGTCCAGCTCAGGATAATAAAGGGTGAGATGCAGGGTGGAGGGAACATGGGATAGGCAAAGCAAAGCTTGCAGAGGGACTCAGGAAGATTCACTCCGTACCCAGTACTCACCACCAGCGGCAAATGTTTCCCAGCTCTCAAACTAATGCCACAAGTGTAACATGCTGCAGGAGAGATCAAGGTCATGATCCAGGGCCTGAATCTGAACAGGAAATCTACCAGGTAAAACCCTCAGGTCATCTTAGGAAACTGAGGGTAGCGCAATGGATGTGAACACTATCCTTATTGATCCAAGTAATCTGACTGTGGGAAAATTCCTACCTAAGCTGATTTCTACCTAATTCCTGAGGCACCATTTGCCTAAAGGAATTTAGTATAACTGGTGCACCAGCTTACGCAGCCCAACATTTTCTGTCTAGCGGTGGCACACTCCAGTGCTGCAGTGGGAAGTGAAATAAAACCAGCAGAAACCAGTTGCGGAAGGGGGATTTTCCAGGCAATTGGAAGAAGGTTCAAACATAATTGTCGGTAAAAATTATGCAAACAAAAGATGATTAAGTTGTCTCTCAGAGGCACTGAAGTTATCTGCACATCAGGTACCAAGAACTCAAATTAGAAGTTTAATTTCTTGTTGCTGGGATTTGTCAAACAGTCCCTTCCATAAATTTAGCAATCTCACAACTTCAAATGGCATAGATCCTTTCTCCTGATGAGTTGTCTTAGTTGTTTCATCACTCCCCAGGTGATTAATTTTCTGTATTCATTTACCTCTAGCATAGTCTTGTTATTATCCTTCAATTTACGCTGTGCTGCCATCTTCATATTTACCCCAGTATATTAATAAGGAATCATCATATAATATTTCAACCTTTGGCTAAATTTGGCAATTGGCTCATGTAATATCACATCAGATGTTTTGTTTGATGGCTGTTTCCACAACCAGGTATTAGACATTTTCTTTACCTGTTCCAGTGTAAATGTGCTTTTGTAACCATAGCTGACCATAGCTAATGTCCCCAAAGAATTCATTGTACAATTTCATACAGTATTACTGCTGTCCTTAAAAATATCTTGCCCTTTAAAAATATTCTAAAACTACATTAATTTTTCACAGCTGTATTTCTGTAGCGAATGGTGGGCATTCACAAGTTACCAGAACCACCAGATCTTCCTTGCCTTAAAGCCTCCAGCCAATGACTCCAGTCCCAGATTTGTATTT
This sequence comes from Burhinus oedicnemus, assembly GCA_008921705.1. NCBI lineage: Eukaryota > Metazoa > Chordata > Aves > Charadriiformes > Burhinidae > Burhinus > Burhinus oedicnemus. The sequence continues at coordinate 595,483 of VFFE01007062.1, read as the reverse complement.
TGAAGCATTTACATTCAAAGTACATTTCAATTTACTTGTCCTTGAATGGATAAATTTGTACTTTAGGCTGTTGAGTTCTACCCCTTCACTCTTTTGGTTGTCTTGTGTGATGGAAGGGAAAGGATTTGTGATATCACTCCCCTTTCTAGTGTTGTTTCACAAAAGGGCAAATATTGGAATGAGAAAGATACAGGAAATGGGACACATTTTGTTGTTAAATGTTTTATTTATTGAAAGGTAGCAGTCTGGGCTGACTGAAACTGTTGGTGAACTCACTTATACTTTGCCTCCCATATCCAACATACACCCTGAAAAATAATTTAAAGAGCTGGAATGCTTCATTTTAAAAAAAACTTAAATTTCTATTTTATTTTTATAGTTCTGTTGTTTTGAAAAGGGCAATGCTTCTCTAACTCAGAAACAAAATGGGGTGATTTGAAAATCTTGACGCAACCTCAAATGTTTCTTTAACAATGTTCTCATTTTCACAAGAAAACCACGCATTTTTTCCTTTTGGGTAACCTGAAACCAAACCACACCAGCAAGTGGAAGACAATGGTATTTGTACAGCTTTAGTTGATATTAAACTACTCCTATTTCTTGTGGTGATAGCTGTGCAGAAGGTTCATAGAAATCTCACCCCTTGTGCCATGTGTTTCTTTTTGTAACTTGTTCTTCACTAAGTGGAAATAAATTTAATTCTTTCTTTGAAATTTCCTGGTTGGTAATTTTCCATGGAAACACAAACGTTTGTCAGAAACTGTGGAACCGCTGAATATAAAATGTCCCCTTCAACTCCTCTCCATTTTTAATTAACTTCAGCCAGAGCTAAGGCTGCTTTCTACAGGAGCAACACTTACCTTCCTGCAGTTGCTTTATATTATAGGATATTACACTTAATCAGAAAGTCTCTCTTAGAAAAAAATGAGATGTAAGCCATAAGCAGCTACAAGCTTTTTTGGGTTTATTTGTTTGTTTCTTTGCTGTTGAGGTGCAAAATGTGGAATATTTCCTGTATTTATAAATTCAGAACCTAAATGTCTTGATAGTTATAAAGAATAAAGATTGTGTGGTTTTTTTTTTTTTTTTGAACAAAGCAAATCTGGTTTCAGTCCCTGTCTGTAACACTGATTTCCAGTGTGACTTTGGTCAACTCAGTAAATCATTCTGAGCTTAGTTCCAGTCAGCTGTAATGCCAAGAGAATAGTGTTTCTTTTCTTCCACCTGTTGTATAATTTATTACAAACTCTTCGAGGCAGGAACTGATTTTTTTTCTCTGCTTTCTTATCACGCTTAGTCTAAAGTTTGTGGAAAGAATTAATTTTTCAGTTTGCAGTCATTCTAAGAACTAAAAAAATTTGTGTGTGTGGCGAACTGAACAACTTTCCCCTCCAAGATATTTTATTGCATTAAATAAGTAAAAAAAAAAATAAATGGGTTGAATGAACTATAAAGTAATTTTTTCAAATTCAAAATTTATGTTCAAATGAATTGTAAGGAAAGATAAATATAAGCAATATTTGAATTAAATAGAGACACTATTTTAAGCCTGAAAGTTAAATTTGAATTAAAATTAGAAGAATGTTTTCTGACTAGAGAGTGATTTTCAGTTAGTTTTTTTTTCTGGTATGAGTATCTAACTGAAAGATTAGCATTTTAGTTCTCCTAATAACAACATTTTTTGGGGGGTGGTTTTGTCTCCAAATTTTGATCCAGCTGTCTCCAGCAGGATTAGATCCTGATTTTTGAAGGGAACTGGAGGTGTTCTGTAGCAGTATGAGATATTGACCTCACCACTTCTTAACCTCAGCCCTTGCCCATACAGATGTAATAAGTACTCAGAGTCTTTCCTGCTGGTGAGCTAAGGGAGTTCAGAAGCCATTTCTTCAGCCTTTTGGAAAGTTGCCCTTAAATTTGCTAGTGATTTCCTGTGTATATACATACACGTGTCCTGGCATGGCTCAAACTCTGAAATAATAAGCAGATATTGACTTCCACCAAGATGTCTGCTTCACTTGAGCAAATGTTTGTCAATGGATCGATGCAGTATTCGCAAGCATCTGACTCCCTGTTAGGGGTGGGCTGCCTGCTGGTAGTGACTTCTCACTGCCAACCGCAGGTATTTCATTGCCAAAGGGATGTCTTCCGGGCAAAGGAGAGGGGCATATGTGATTGTTGGAAATCAGGATGACTTCTGTTTCATTATTTAAAAGACATTTTTAAAAATACATCAGTTTTAACATTTTAATTAGTTTTGGTGGATATTGTGCATGTTTAGTTTAGGATGTGTTGACTTTTAGCCCATTAACGTATCCCTGTAAGTCAGAAATGCAACAAGCTAGTTGCACTATTAACACCAAAACTGAAGTCAGGAGATGCAAAAGCTAATATTACAGTAGTAACATCATCTCCACTGGCCTACACAAGTCAGTGTGGCCCAAGTTCAGCCTAAGATATGACCAAACCACTCCACTTAGAATATAAGCTCCAGTTAAAGTCAAGGGACCACGGCTCTGGCTGCTCTGAATCAGTGTAATTCCACAAAAAAGTGCTGGCATTGTGTCAGTTTATACATGTTGACCCCACAGGCTTGGCTCAGTTAAAACCTGCAGTTAAGATATGGATATGGAGGCTTTCAGAGAACAGCCCTGCAGCATGCTTGGCAAGTGAGTAGATAGATAATACCCTGATACAGAAATACTTCTTGGACATGTGCTTAAATTGTGTTACTAATGAAAGTAATCATGCATTTACATCCGTGGGAGGCAATCTCGTCTGAGACCCCACATTCACTTCTGAGCATGGACTGCAGTTTTATTTAACTTATATTTTATTACTGTTTTGAGGGAGATGTGTTTCAAAATGTGTATTTTCTCTGTTGTTCCTGAGAAGACTCTTATCTGTGTATGCGTATTGCTTGCTCTGAGATGGCGTTTCATGGCCTCGTATGACTCTTCCAGGGCATCTGTTAATGGTTGCTGACATACCGCAGCCTCACATGCTTATCTGCTAACAAAATTGTTCAGGGTTTTTGTGCAGACACATGTTAGAGAGCAGTGCCTGGCTTCTGATGTGTCAAAAAAACCCAACCCTTCAGAAAGCGTTCAGTGGCAAAGCCACAAGTTAGAATTGTTTATCATTGTCAACAGACTGAACTAACGGCTTTTGTCATAAGAAGTGTTAAGATTAAATAAAAGTGTGTAGGGGAGGAAGAGTTTTTATTGTTGGGATTGCATGTATGTATAGCACATGGGTTAGATAGCATATCTTTTCCTATGGTATGACATCCAGGTATCAGAAATACCTCAATGACTTGTTAATGTCCTTGGTTTGGAGTCTGCAGGAATCGGTATGTTTGGATGGGAATGCCGATCTTGCTGAAACACAGCATGATCTAAACTTCTTCATGTTGTTTCAAAGGCAGGACTTTCATGACATACAGTCAGTAAAGACTTCAGTCCACCCCCTGTAAAAATTGAATGTGTGAGACCATTGGTTCTGGAGAAATCCCAGCTGGGTCATTGCATTTCTCAATCTCTTCTGAGTTCTTCTTACTGTTTCATGGGGAAAATCCTGTTTCAGTTGCATATGAGATTTTTCAGGCTCGTTTTTGGTCTGTCACGTTATGCTGCTATCTTTTCTTGTGCTGTGGATAAGGTTGTATAGTAGTGATATGTGACATGTATAAATTGTTTAATATGTGGGTACGATACGAGAGAAATGTGGACCTGAGAAGAAATAGATCTATTGCAATCCTGTGACTGCATCATTTATCTTCTGCTATTGACTCTACCTTTCCTGGGATTTATTTCAGAATGTCCTGTTCAACTTTCAGGAGCAGCCACTCTTGTGATATATGTAATTAAAATTTACCATCTAGAACTTATACATATTTACATATGCATATATCCTTTGTTTAAAATCTTTTGAAATACAGTTGTGTTGTTAGGCATGTGCTCCATACATTTTGCAAGGTGGCATAGCACATGAGCTTTATTGTCCTGTGATTAGACTAATTTCACCATTTGTCAGTGGTGCAGCATACCACAACACATTCCAATGAACGAGATGTTCAGGAGATACCAGCTTGAACTATTTTTCTTCTTTCTTTTCCTTTCTCCCTCTGTGCTAGCATAGGGCTTGAGCATGCCCATGCTGTGGCTCCAGCAGAAGTTCTGCATGTGCTTTGGGATCCAGTTTTGCTCCCCACTGCAAAGGGAGAAGTCTGTGAGAAGACTGGGAAATGCGACTGGTGTTTTTTTTTCATCTTCTGCTGAAATATCCTGTGACTCTGCCATGATGTATGGAGGAGGAACTTAACTCCTGCCAGCAGCTTGGAACAAATGCTGGTGGAGCCTTTTTTTCATTTTCAAAATGATTACACATTTTTTGGTGCTTTGGTGATGGTTGGGTTTTTCTAAATATATTTAAAACCTTATTGCTTTTTGTGTCTACTTGAACCTCTTACAAGTACAATAGACACGTCCACACAAGAACCAAGTGTATTTTTGACCCATCCATTTACCAAAACACTAAGGAGGCAGGAAGAGTAGTAGTGCTTGATCAATGATTATTCTAGACTCAAAGCCATGTGTTGTTGGACTGGTGCTGACACTTCCTTCTTGTGCTGTTGGACACTTGTGCTGTTGGACTGGTGCTGACACTTCCTTCTAGCAATGGTTGTTAGACCAAGAACTCTATTAGTACTTTGTGTCCTAGTAGATGTAGGGTTTTTTCCCCCGAAAAAAGTTGGCAAGGCTTAATCTATGCTGTATTGAGTTCTAAGCAGATGAATTTGCTTATGGAAAGCAACAGAATGATTTGCTGCGTGGCCTCTCTTCTCTTCTTTCTGCTTTAACCCCCATACTGGTATCCTCCAGAAATATGTGTTACTTCTCACAGTTCCCCTAGTGCAACTTCTGTGGTTAGAGGAGTAGTGATTTATTTGGGAATATGTAAGCAGGTTCCAAAGCCACGCTGTCTTCAGACCAGAAATGTTGCTGCTGGATACAGGTTCCCATTATCTTCATGAATAGAAGAAAGAACCAATGGGTTCAGAAATTTGAGATGCCGAGTGAAACTGCCTGAAACCAGGATAAAAACAAAAGCAGTGTATATCATGAAATAGGAGTTTGATCCTGTTCTGGGGAAAAAGAAAAAATCAGTGCCTCTGTGTCTTGTAGCTGACCCTTTATGAACTATTTTACTGTTACAATTTTTCCATGGGATGCTACTGCAATTACTGTTTCTTTTTTAATTTAAATGCAGTAGTCCTTTTTCCTTATGCCCCATGGAAGCCAAAAGAATGTTGCATTTTCTGTAAATCCTCTTTATTACAGCCAACCAAATTCTCACTTTAGTTCATAAAGCAACTATAATTCTTGCCATAAGCAGAGAAAAATCCTCTAGGTTTCTTTTTTTGTGAAACAGTTGAAAGAGAAGCTGGGCCCTGTGGTGGGTCCTTGTCATTTACCACAGGCCACATCCGTCCGAGCTCAGCGCATCCTCTGAACAAGTATACCCAGGTGTTGCAACTGTACACACACAGGACTGGTTTCCAGGCATAAATACCAGAAGCAAAGCAAAAGAAAAGAGTGACTTTTAAATATAAAGTAGTATTGTCACTATGTCTTTTCAGATATAAAGTTGTATCCAGCAAAGTTAACAAGGATAAAGTTGAAGTGATTCTGCCAGTTAATTTAAGTGGAAATTGGATTTACTGGAAGTCTATATAGAGAATGACTGCGGATTTTGTATTTAGCTATGTTTAGGTTCTTTGAAACTTTGTCGTCAGTCACAGACGCTCTTAATTGTGATGCTACAAAGGGATAGCATAGCCAGCAGAGGGAGCAAAGGCTTGCTAGCAATAAACCTGTTGGCAAGAACTATGTGACCTTACAGGGTGATCAGGAAGGAAGCAAATGTGCTCTGTGCTACTTCTGTGTTCATCACGAACGGGAGAAGAGGAGGGAGGTGGAGGGTTTGCAGACTTAGGGAAGAAACAGTGTTGTGTGTTACTTTCAGACTTGAATGTAAAGCAGACCATGTTAAAAAATTTTTAAATCCAGTCCCATAAATAAAAACCACCCTTATTTGGGGTGGGGGTGGGGAAGGAAAAATAATAAAAAAAACCCTACACAAAATTTAAGAAGCTGGGACATTATTTTATTTTTCTATTGGTTGATGTTTTTCATGCCAGTAACACTGTCATCTAATGGCCATGTAGCCTTATGTAATGTATCTTGGCTGGTTTGTGATCAGCTTTCTGAAAACAACAGACTAGGTAGCATTTAATCCCAGAGAATTTAATGGTGAATATAGAAGGGAAGGAAACAATGTCAAAGTATTTGTGCTCAGTGGGGGAATTATAATTGTTGGCTGTTAAGCTTTTTGTGGGGAGTGAAAAGAAGTGAGGAAGCTTTTGTGGTTTGTTTCTGTCCCCCAGCGAATGCTTCCCTTCAGTTAGCTCTGCTTGGAACAGTTGAAAGCTAAAAACTTTGTAAAGAAATAAAAGCCTTCATATCTGTGTGCATGTACAGCCATCGTAGGAGTCATGTGAATGCAGATAAACTAGACATTCAGTAACCTCTCCAGTTTCCTTGTGCATCTAGTTGTTTTCTGTGTGTGCCATCCCCTGTGTCTGTGGTTTTGGCCACTGACACAAAATTCTATCACAGAGGGCTGCGTAATGACAATTTGCTGTTAATTGCTATCTAAAATTGCCAATCATGGTAATTTCAGTATGGTCTCATTCGTAGGTCACCATGAGTCACCTTGGAAAATCCTGAACACTTTATAAAAAAAAAAAAAAAGGAGGGAGAAAACACTGGGGTTTTTCATGCCCCTCCTTCCCAAACTTTTTCTTTTTCCCCTTCTACCTGCAGTCCTCCTGGTTTGCGTGTAGATGATGATGGTCTTGTAAATTAAGACAACAGTTTCAGATCTGGCTAGTCCCTGCCCTAAGCCTACCTCATCATCTCTGGAACAGCTGCAGATTTTTGTTGCTGAGAGGCTGGACCGAAAGCACTGAAGAGTGCCTTTGGTATGCTTTCAACGGGCTAGGCACACTCATCCCCAACCCAGAGAGCTGTAGAGGAAGGAGAAGGCAGAAACATCTCGAGGAAGGAGGAGGCCTGCTGACGTGATTCAGGATTTAATGAGATGACCACCTGCTCTTGAAATCCTCATCTGCAAGATATTTGAGCCTCTGAATTCAGACATGACACTTACAGGCTTTCAGCTGATCTTGCTGTCTGGCAGCACAGTAACAAAGAATGTGACCTCAGGAATAGAGAAGATACCTCCTGGATATCCTGGCAGAGCATGTTAATAAACATTTTAATATCAGCAGCGCCTACTCAGCAGGCCGTAGGTTGGGAGGCACATAAGATTACTTTTTAGCCCTAATATTTATTAGGAGTGGGAGTGCTTAAATTTCAAGTTTTGGGTTCATTTGAATCCTTAGTCTTAGTTGGTAACCTGCAGTGTAAGGGAAGAGAGGGGTGTGTGTACCACAACAACATCTGCAGAATCATGCATGCAAGTATGAGACAGGCTTTTGTGTCTCCCACTGCTCTGTTTTGACATTTCTATATCTGTCTTCCTCTAAATCTGTCAAAAATGAATGGCTGTGCATCCAAGTTAACTGCATGGCACAGGGCTCCCCTCTGCCCTGCTATCGACACTGTTTGTTGCACCCTCATTCTTATGCAACATACTCTCAATTCACATAACTTAAGAGAAGTGGCTGTTGTACTTATGGAGCAAGGCACCAACTGAGCTTTGCTAAAGAAGAGTTCTGGAGTGCTTTATCCCAACAGGAGAAGTGTTGCTTCATGCTTGCAGAGGGCTTCACTATAGCGTGCTGCCCACTGTTTTCTTGGTAGAACCCATTGCTATGGAAAGCCTGACCCCATCTGCTCATCTCTCCTGCAGAAAATATTGCTTTTAAGGTCAGGAGAAATGTAAAGTCTTTGTAAGGATGGCTGGAATGCACCATTCAGAGCAAGGCTTGTGTTTTTTTCCCACAGCAGAGAAGATTATATTTCTTTAGGTACAATTTTGCTTTTTTGGAGCCAGACTCTTTTCAGTGGTTCCCAGTGACAGGACGAGGGGCAACGGGCAGAAGCTGGAACATAGGAAGTTCCATTCAAACATCAGGAAAAACTTCTTTACGGTTAGGGTGACAGAGCACTGGAACAGGCTGCCCAGGGATGTTGTGGAGTCCCCTTCTGTGGAGATTTTCAAGACCCGCCTGGATGCAGTCCTGAGTAATGTGCTCTAAGGCATTCCTGCGTCAGCAGGGGAGTTGGACTAGATGATCTCTAGAGGTCCCTTCCAACTCTGAAAATTCCGTGATTCAGGAATGCAAGTCCTTATTTTTTTTCTTATTACACAAACTTTACAAATTGAGCTGGAAACCATTCCGTTTTCTGATTGAACGGGAATGCCAGCTGTATGATTTCCTTCTGGGGGCTGATGGCCTTGATCCGTTTTTGAATTCTGAATGTTGCAGTGTCAGCAAGCTCTCTTTGTCCATGATTTCTGACTGTCTTCTGTATTTGCATGTTCACCTGTTCTTGAGTTGTTCTCAGTTCAAGGACACAGAAATACATATGTGCCACTAATATGTAACTTCTCCTATTTGTTCCAAGTTAAGAACATAACGCAATCTGAGAGTAAAACAGGAAGAGATCTCAAAGGTGAATAGGGAAAATAAGTTGACTTTTCAGCTACCCCACAGACACCTTCTGTGGCTTGAAATATATTGCGTGGAACAATACCCTCCATACCATTTAGGTGCCTAAGTTGTGATTTTCAGAGCCTCACAGGCTGCTCTGTGATCTAATGCTATACAGAAACCTGTAAAACTCCATTTTTAAAAGTGCTTAGTTATTTTGCCTTCATTACTATTTAAAAATCTCATAGCTCTGGGGATCGGACACGTTCTTCTAATCTCCAGTCTAAACTTATTTCGGCAAGTTTATACCTATTAGTTCTTGTACTAGCGTGGTTCTTTTGATTAATTCTTTTCATTCCCTACTGTCCTTTCTCTCACTCCCTGATATATTCATAGACAGCAATCATATCCCACTTAGACTTCCTCTGGCTAGGCTAGGCTAGCCAAGTTTTTTAGTTTTCTCTTGTAAAAAAAGGGTGCCTCAATCCTCTGATCATGCTAGAAGCCTTTCACTGCACCTGTTCTGGTAATAGATTCATCTTTCTGAGCATGGGTGATCAAGGCAGTATGCAGTGTTTCAGACGAAGTTTCATTAGTTCCCTGTGCAGTGATGTTCTCCATTTCTGTTGGAAAGCTCTCTCACAATCACATCTCATCTATTTCCTTAAAATGATGCAAATAGTATTTGTATTACTTTTATGTTAGAGATGATCACTGAAACTGTTCCTACTGTGTATGAGCTTGTGGTGCAGAATGGTTGCTCTAGGCGTGTCCAGCTTCTGAGTAAAACCAGTTAGGGACCCTATCACAGACATGTTTTGTTCCCTTAATGATTTCCCTACCACGCACTCCGAATGAAGAGTTCCGGGTGGGGGAGATCATGTAAATACAGGCTATGTCACAGCACATGCACACCGGGGAGCTAAATTAACCCCAGCATTTTTGCATGCTGTGTTTTGCAAACGCAACATATTCCTTTAAGCGTCTTATAAGGTACTGTAGGCTGAGGTAGGGCTGTGTAAATGTTGGTGTGCAGTTCTAACATTTGCTTCACTGGTGACGGATGTGCCTATTTACAAAATTATGCAGCTCAGCCAGATGAATGTCCATGAGGTCTTTAACACTCACCATCATACCTTTAAATACCCCACTTTGATGTATGTCATTCATTTTGTCTGTCCCACTGAAACACTTTGGTACCTCTGGTTTACAGTGGCAGGATTGTAGAAGACTAGACTCTAAACCTGATGATGAGAAGACATCTTGCATGGAGAGGAAAAAGTGTTCATTCCCATCAAAAAGGAAGGTTACATTTTTTGTGGATTTGTCTTTGATTATTTATTCACTCATTTTAAATGGAAGCTGGTTTGTACTGCTCAAAGGCACCAAGTGGTAAAAGAAGTCCAATTTGCTTGTTAACCAAATCTAAAAGAGGCCTTTCAGACACCTTTTAAACTTTGAGACAAGCATGGAGAAAAGTTAACTCAAGCCCTCCCATTCTCATTTTACATTGCAATTACACACCTTAATTGACAGCACAGCAGCCCTCTGGGGTAAGCTGCTCAACTTCTGCATGTTGTTTTAGCTCAGCTGATGTCAGTGAAATGGTGGTGATTTATACAAGCTGAGGACGAGGCTTCTTGAGTATTGCAGAAAATCAGACCCAAAAGTGTTTTCTGCAGGATTTTTAGTTAAGCTAATGCCTAAAGGAAGACTCTAGCTAATTGACCAAAGGTTTTGTTATGTGTCTAAGTACTTTTCCTTGAAAGACTCAGTAAGCAGTGTGTCTTGACTTTAACAGAAATGTGAAAAGATGATGGGTGTTTATTGATTCCACTTGCTTTATATAGCAGAGCAGACATATTGGCAATACCAGTCTATGAGTTTGGCTGATGTGATCCTGAGAGCGGAAAAATGTTTTAATAGAAGTAAAGTATAACCTGAGCTTTATTACAGATGTCAAGTTTATTGAAGTGTGACACAAAGAAGGTTTTTGGGGTGTTACTGTATATCCACAATACATGAAACAAAATCAGAAACAAAGTAAGGCTGTTTTCGGTCTCTTTTGTTTGTCAGATCAGCTGGAAAACAGACTCTTCTCCAGGAAGAAAGGATACTAAAAGCACTAATGGCTTCTTTTATCAAGCGTGTTTAAATTCAGGACATCCATTTGGATGAAATATATTTAAAATGGTGGCTGGTTATTTATTTTCTTTGTTGTTGTGTTTTGGTGGTTTGGTTTGTTTTGGTTTTGTTTTTTTTTTTCTTTTAGAAAACAAAGCGTACTTTTTTTAATATTTTATTTCACTGGGATGCAGAAAACCTACTGAGTCTGGAAGCAGAGGACTAGACTTCTAGTTTGATCCACAGCTTTAACTGGAGCTAGCTATGAAATTTAGATCTGGATTCGGATCCCAAATTTCACATTCACATCCAGTGCTTTTCCTCTAGTTAATGTTTATAAAATACCATGTGTTTTATAGTTTATCAAGCCCAGCCAGTAAAATGCAACAAATGAACTCTATTTTTGCACAGTCTTCGCACGTTAGGATGACTGTCCTGCTTGTTGTCATTGGGACAATTAAGAAGGATCTTCTGGCAATGAGTTAACTTATCTGGAATGTAAAATGATCTTTTTTTCCATTTCAGAGAGAGAAACTAGGTGTTATACCAGTAATTTCAAAATACACGTCTGAACTGGTGATCCCATGGCATACTGTGTTTGTATGAGGTTGTTTAATTGGATATGCTGATCTGAGTTCACTGTTTACATGCACACAGTTATTGTGGAAAGGGAGCTTGTTAATGAAAGTAGAAGAAAAACTTTAAAGAAAAAGCACGTTTAGCACTTAACTAGCAAAAGATTTGCTTTCCTTATTAAAGTCATTATAACTGGGCTCTGGAATTGCATGTGCACCAGGGAATTACTTGAATTAAGTTAATAAAGTTGTACTTTATTAGGTGTGAGGGGCCTGATTATTCCATTAGTAGCGTGATGCAGCCTGACTTCAGATCTGTGGATTAGAACAACCAGGTTATGAGGATGGAACTGTGAAGTTCCTGTCATGTGCACCTCTTCACCTGGGTGAAGAGGAACGCTTTTCTTTTCTTTTCTTTTCTTTTCTTTTCTTTTCTTTTCTTTTCTTTTCTTTTCTTTTCTTTTCTTTTCTTTTCTTTTCTTTTCTTTTCTTTTCTTTTCTTTTCTTTTCTTTTCTTTTCTTTT
>VFFE01007062.1:514941-543296 GCA_008921705.1 Burhinus oedicnemus | reverse complement strand
CCAACAAAAAAAAAAAAAAAAAAAAAAATAGGCAAGTGCGTGCTTGACAGCTTGCCTTGCTTATGTTGACCATCTGATTCGATGAGAAAACGCCTACAAGAGATGTGTTGTAGACACCTACAAAACAGTGACCTTGCAGGCATGCATGAATTATGGCAAATAGGACTTGCAAGCATGTTTCACGCATTTGGATATGGCCTCACACCTCACACATTTTTCTCACATTTTTCATTGATTTAATCTTGTGATGTGGGAAGGGAAGAGCTCTGTCTGGATATTGAGAGGGAACATTTAATGTACTTTCTGCCTTAACATATACCATCTTAGTGTCACATTTACAAAGCCAACCACCAATGTTCCACCCCTTTTAACTATTCCTGAATATGCACTTTGGGGATAGTCCTGAATTTCTTTCTCTCACTCTTGATGAGGCCCCAGGTTCAAGTACACTAGGCTGGATTTCTTGCGGGTGAAGCAGATGGTGGTGTTCTCCATTCCCCAAGATGTCTGCCTGCACAGTTATAGATGCGTTTGAGTCTGAAATTCCTTGCTCCCTGGGCAAGGTGGGATTAGCAAGTAGACAGAATAGCTGCAAAACACTCTCCTTTTAAATAGCACAGTATATTTTCATTTATCTGGAGTTAGGAAGCATATATTTCAAGGCGTTATAATAATAAAAGCCTTTCTGTGTATTTATTCTTTTCTTGAAAGATTTGCTGCATTACATAGCCTGCTTACCTCCATCTCTGGCATGAATTAAGCAGTCTTCCTTGCTGGGCCTTCTTTTTCTCTCTTTTCCCATCTCTTACAGCATAACTCACTGCTGTCATTGACGTTCTTGTTGGTAGTTTACTCTCTTCTCTGGCTTGAGGCTCTATAATAGTTAAATAACTTCTCATCCTGTGCTTAATAATAGAAAATCATTTTCATATCCAGGTAGACAGCTTTTTCCAAACTGGTGGCCCAGCCAAGTCCTTTGAAGATAAACCCTTTGAAGCTGTTCACTTAAGCTGTTTTATCTTTGCCTGTTTATGTTTATTTGTCATTTGTTTCCAGAGGATTTCACTACTTCTGTCCTTTGGTTTAACTCTGGCCACAGAGATGGGATAATATCCCTAAGATAAACATGTGATATAATTTTCCAAACCAAGTTACTACAGTTCCTCCAGTGTGGGGACAAGATTTTTTACCAGTCTCCGTAAGAATTCCAGTATGCATAAATGTCTTTCTTTTACATAAGATAACTAAAAGCATGATATGTTCTCCATCTGAAAATAACTTTTGTTTTACCTGTCTTTTCTTACTGGTTGTATCATTTCCTTATCTTTGACTAATCAATTTAATCTGCCTTAGACAAACTACTTTTCTTTCCTTTCAATATGTTAGAATGAAGTGCGTTGCTTTTGAAATTTGTATCACAGAACACCACCACCATCACCATTTAAGCACTATTTGTAAAGGATTTTCTTTCTTGTAGTTCACTCGGATTTATAATCAGGTGAGATTTTTTTAATTATTATTTTTACTTCTGAGAGATGGATGTATTAGACAATGCACAGATGTCATCAACATAATAGGTAGTATCAGAAGTCACAAAGAGATGCTGGAACAACTCATACTTTCTTCTCCCTGGATAAAATTTCATCCCTCTAGAGGCCTCTCTGTAAACTTGCAAGTACGTGGTCCTGATGCATGGGAAGTGAACAGTAGTAAAGACTGATTTGTAAACAGTTATATACAGCAGGATTTTAAAACCTGTTTACCTGTGGGGTATGCCAACTGCTGAAGAATGAAAGGAGTCCTTCTTTGGCCACAGGGCATGTTGCATGCTGCAGTCAGTGTGAGCTGAATTTGACACAAGGAAATGGCTGGAGAAACAGACAGCTTCTCTGAATAGCAACAGGTCGATCATAATATTCCAGGCTCAGCAAGGAATTTACAAGTGACTGAGATAATTAACAACTTTAAATGGGAGGAAAGGGCGTTTGGATTTACAAGGAACCACAACTTATTTTTCAGTTTAAATTAATCACTGCTATTGTTTAAATGCCTCAGTGACACTAGGGAGAAAGATGAACTTATTTGTCTTTGGAATTTTAATGGCAATTACAATTCTCCAAAATAAACATAACCAAAATACACTCTCTTGTCAATCAAACTGACTAATGAGATCAGCAAAAGAGTGGATAGCCAGGGAACAATACCCACTTGACTGACAGGTGCCCACAAACTCTTTTGAGTATACAGGCAGCACAAAGAGAAATTAAAATATTTTCTAATTCTGTAGGGCAAGGATTGTAGGAAATTGGGTTTTTTTATAGATAGTAGGATGACGCAAGTGAAGCTTATCTTAAACAGTGAAAGGTGAGGGAGCTTTTCCCACGGGCCTTCAGGCAGTTTGACCTCTTACATATTCCAAGGATGTGTTTTTGCATACTTAATCCAAATTCACAACCATGGCAGAAGGGACAGCCTCCTAAAGAGCACTTACTTTCCCCATCAGTTTTTACCTGTGAGGTTCAATGGCAGTAGGATTTGTAGGAGCATGAGTACAAAAGTAAAATACAAAGGACCCCCTAATCTTTTTGAGTGTACTGGCATTCCCAAAGTGACTATGTGTGTGGCAAAATGCCTTTTCTAAATGTCACGAAATGGCTGTCAGAGCTCTGTGGTCCCATGTGTGGCTGCACAGCTCTTAGGCAGTGCTGTATATTGCAGTGCTTGTGTCTTTTCTATTATACTGTTGAACATGTTAAAGCTCGTAACGCAGCACAGGAGAGAATTTCACCCAAACCAATGCATTCAGGCAGCTGTATCTTTGAATAGTTCTAAATCAAAAATGAGACTCCAGGTATTATATTTTGCTTGGTCTCAAAGCAATTAATTTGCAAATTCACCAATATTGCAGAATTTACACAAGCAGCACAGTATAGTAGGAGCTGATTGAAGTTTTTCTCAAGGTTACTCCAGTTTCCTAAAAAAAAACCTACAAAAACTGGCAAATCTGCTGTGACCCCTAGGGTTGCAGCAGGCTGGTTCTTGAGGGCTTGAAGGGTTTAGCTATATGACATACAGAAAAACTGATAGTACTTGAGCCATGTGGTTCCAGTCAAATACTATGTTTTTTAATGCAGCCAGCTGAAAGACCACAAAGTTGGAAACAAACAAATATAGACCATATGTACTGAACCAAATCTGTGAAATGCGTACCTCTGAGTATAAGCAAAGAGATGCACATGAAGCACAGTGTAACGCCATAGGCAGAAAGATTGGATTTAATGATGATTTGTTTTGTGATAGCACCTCTCAGATTGTATAAGTGCTAGCAACACAGCCTCTGGCCTCAAATGTTCATAGTCTTCATATAAAATGTGAGTACAGTCCTTTGACTGCTTAGAATTGGAGTCATGAGCAGGACTATGGAGGTGATGTTCCCTTTGTTATATAGCATCTGTGAAATTGCTCCTGTGATCCAATGCCGGGTTAAAAAATGCAACTCCAATTTCAGTCTCTTCCAATGTACAAAGAGAGCACCAAAAATGTAATTGCAACTAAAGCACAAAAATGTGACAGCGAAAGTAATTAAACAGTGGGATGGATTACCAAGAAATGCAGTAGACTCTCCATACTTTAGAAATGTTTCATCAAAGTTACAGACCTTTATTAATGTTATATTCTAGTTTAACTGTGAAGTATTGGGCTTAATTACAGGAATTACTGGGTGAAAGTCAATATGATGCAGGAGGTCAGACAAGTTGTTCTCAGTTGTCCCATCTAGCCTTAAAATCTCTGGGCCTAAGGATTTTCTACAGCTGTAGTGTGTGCAAACAGATGTAATCTTATTGATACTGCTTCCTGCATTCCTTTCTGCTGCTCATGAATAAACATCTCCCTCATTGAGGATTTTCCAATGCAACCCAATATGAGTTTATTTCTGAATAACTGCAGATATGACAGCTACTGTTTGATTCCCATGGGAAGCTGCAACCGTCCCCTTCCTGCCTGAACAGAGGGTCCAGCCCTGGGGCTTGTAAGATACCAGCTCAGTGCATGCCTAGATTTGTACCTTCGTGGGAGCAGAATATGGAATTACACAGAAGTGGAGGAAAAATGTGTCTTTGGGAAGTTATTGCATAGCATGTCTTGGTCTCCTGGGAAGTGTGGGTTGGGAAGTGAGAATTAGTCCCGAGGCAGATGGATTTGTAGCCCGTCAAAAATAAAAGAAAGATGCAATATGTAACCGAGTTGAGCTGGCTAATTATATGGCAGCGTGATTACTGAATCTCTCTCTCTAGCCAGCCATTTGACATGTGTGTACATACACTACCATGCAAGTGCTTAATTTTGTAGGTATGCTGCTCAGCAGCAGAGTTAATGAACACCAACCTGCGTGCCCTCAGACCACTCTTTTGTGTTGCACACTCTTTTCAGGGACACCTAAGGACATAATGTGACACACAACTTTGCAACAACGTTAGCCTGTAAGAGCTGTGGTATAAAGCACACTGCAAGTGTGAAATTAATTACCTTGCTGGGGCTACCACCAGACTTAATGTTGGCAAGCTAAACTAGGCCAAGGTGAGCTAGGGACATGATCACGAAGGGAACACAACTGCTGTTTAGCTCAGCAGTAAACCTAATAAGAGACAAACCGCTAGTGCTGACACAACTGTCGGTATCCCGTTTTCCTAACCACGCAGGAGGAGGATGCAGTAGAGAATGAGATGGCTATAAACGGATGCATGAATTAAATACGGTCCCGGATCGAAATTGAGGTCTTCCTTTCCTGCAGGTTTAATTCTTGTTAATAATTTGCCATTTCAAAACTGTCAAGGTTTTGATGAGGAATGCACGCATGTTAATCAGGTTTCCAGCGAGTGTTTACTGTACTGAGGAAAACTCACTGTTTTGTTACGAGGCCTGAGGTCACTTGGAGAACTGGGAGGTAGAGGATTTTGGAGGATTGTTTTGGAGGATTCAACTTCCTCTTTTCTAAAATATTTTTTTTAAATATGTATATATATATTTTCCCTTGTGCCCAAACTCTTGTATTTCTGAATTGCAGTTCCAAATGATACAACAGTATTTTTTGAAATAAGTGGTTTCCCTCAAGCTACAGTTACCAGTTCTTGCCCAGCTCTAGGTTTGCAGGATGTCTGTGGGTGAAAGTGAGAATTAGGAGATGGGAGAGAAGTTTCTGAGAAGTGGGTTATCTAGGGAGGACCATATTGGACTAACTGACGTGTGGAAAAAGACTTCAGCAATAAGGATATTTTTGCACGATGACACAAGATGCCTGTAAACTCAGTGGGATCTTAACTAAGTGAAGCCTTTTCTCAGAAGGGACAAAATGTTCCTCTACACTCCTCCCACTCTTAAGCAACACAGTTCAGCTCCTCATTCAAACATTGGATTCAGGTTCCCATATCTCATACGTTCACGGACAGCTTAAGAACAATTTCACTCCCTTCCACAGTTCTCATTAACTTTGGTGATACGAGGTTGTGTCCTTGCACCGTGGCGTTGCTTCTTGTCCTGCCCAAGAGTCACTTATTTAAGCACAAATATGTAACTGTTGTCAGAATAATAACCATAATAACTGCTATTCTGAGCCGATTCCTAGCGAACTGTTTGGTTTCTGTATGTCAGAAAAGGAGGATGGATAGCCACCTTTTTGCTTGCAGTGGGTAACAATTTGCTATGTTGCAAAAAGAAATATGACACAGTCCTTCAAAACTGAACATTTGCCTGGACTACTGTATCATAGAATTAGTTAATGCATAGGTATAGCACACCTGGAATGGAAAATTATTACGTCACTGTTGGCAAATGCTTGTTTTTTAGTTAGTACCATATATAAGCTAAGTCCAATGCAACGTTTTCTGTGGAACCCCTCTTAATCTGAATGTTGCTCCTACCCTACGAACAGCACTGTGTTGTCACCAGAAAAATCACTACATCCTTTTGCTTAAACTTTGTGAGCAAAGACAGTACGTGCAGTTTGTGCCCCAGGTCATAAAGAAATGCTAGTGTCTGCTTGGACTGCACTGAATCTAGGGATGTATGCAGATAACCTGCTTGCAACATAAACACCAGAAAGCTCAGTACTGGGGTCCCCTGAGGGACTTGAAAAATCTTAGCACTGGTTAGGTTAGCAGTCATAAACTTAATGAACTTTACTTGGCCAAACCAATGCTGAAAGCATTATTTTTATTTTTATTTTTTAATAAAAAAGTGTATTTCTATTCATCCAGGCCCATTATTAATTATGTGGATTTGAAGAAATGTGTTCATTGTACAGCACTCGATAACGTGGCTCTTGTGATATTTCTATATGGGACTGCAAACTAATACAGCTATAGTAGCTTTTCACTTGCATGGCTGATGACCAATGAAAGCTGCCATTGGCCAGTACTTCATGACATTTAAAAATAAGGTCCTTTAAATAAAAGAAAGGGGGGAGGAGAGGAAGAAAAAGAAACCCTGCTGCTCTGTCAGGAGAAAATTTCCTTTGTGTCTAATGCATTTCCCCAGAACAATGCAGGCTTATTCTGCAGTCACCAGAGCTGTGCTCATGGTTCTGGAAGATAGTCCTCTACACTTGGCATGAATCCTCCCCTCTTGCTCTTTTGCTTGGCAAAGTGGATTTTTTCTAACTCCATAAAACTTGAGCCAGGAATCTCTTCCCCCACCCCAGTTTTGTCTCTGTGCATCAAATTATCATTTTTTAAAAGGCACTGTGAAGAAAGAAAACATTTGTTTTAGAATGCCATTATATGCAGCATTACTAATAAGGAGTGTAGCATAAGTTAAAGATTTTTAAAAAAAAAAAAGAGTTATCTCTAGGACTCATTCTGGGAAGGTGAGATAGATAGTTTTTGGATTTTTTAAAATTTCTTTTAAAAAGAAATCTAAGTCTATGCTTCTGGTGACTGTGAAAGAAGCATGAAGTAAATGTCTCCGTTTTTAGCCAAAACCTTTTTTGGTGCAAATTGCACATACGGTGTCAAAGAAATATCAACTTAATAAGTGCTCCTTTCATCAAGTTACAGGGCAAAATGAAGGGGAAGTGAAGGAGGTGCAGAAGGAGGGTTTGTAGGCCGTGTAGCAACAGAGGCAGGGGAGGTGCAAATTGTTTCGATGGAATTTATTTGTCACAAAGATAAGCACGAGTATGTCCTGCTTTCAGTAATGTTATTAGACAGGAAACTTCCTTTTTTCTACATAGTCATTTCTGTTGCTGTTATTCGTTCATTAACCTAGTGGTGTTTCACAAGGGAGTAAGAAGATAAGTTCGTCTTACACGATGTGATCTCAAACTCAGTGAGTGCCTTCCAAGTCTTGGGGTTTAACTCAGTGGAGCACTTCAGCTTTGCCTAAATTAAGGATAATTAGCATAAAAAACCCCCCATAACCGTAAAATTAACTGTAATGAACAACTTGGTGTGTATGACTAGATGGCTCCACATTGCATTATTTCTGCGTCTGTAGCTTGCACCCAGAATGCGCTTTCACAATGATGGCTTTGTCAGCGGCTACTCACGAGGGCAAATATGTACACTAACACTCGTGACCTCTTCTCTGTCAGAGTTTGGGAACGAGTGTTTCTTCACGCGGTGTGGAAGTCTGCAGTAAACAGGTAGGAAAGAGCTGAGGGGAGTTTACCTGGTTAAAGAAATAATACTGCCCATGGTTTCAGCATTCATTCAGCGTGCATTGCAGGTTCCCTGCCAGCATTTCAGAACTGGCTTATGCTTTAAAAGGACTGAGTTTTATTTTTTGCAGTCAGCAGCAATAGCAACTGAAAAACCCACAGTACCAATGTTTGTTTCCCCATGGCTCGGCTCACGTCACCGAAATACAGAGGGGCATATTTCAGCCAGAAAGACAAAAGCACATGCAGAGAAGCAACCCTTTCCTGATGACATTGGCTACCTGGAAGCTGGCCGGCGTGCGGGGTGAGTGGGAGGTCATGTTGGCTCCCATCAGGCTGGCTGCGGATGGCTTGGCAGGGATTAACTGGCTGCAGTTACGCTGCCACTTCTGGCCTGAGTGACAATTTGGCAGGGCGCTCAGGTGCAAGCAGCAGAGCAGCAATCTGTTCCCTTCCCCAGCCCTCCTGCCCAGAGCAACCTTATTTCTTCTCACTTGAGGCTGGCGCTCCCTCCCTTTACTTTATTTGTGTGTGCGAGTGCCTGCGCGCCTTTCCCTGCGGTAGTGGCATTTGTAAGACACCAGCGTTTGCTCCATCTGGCTCCTGTATCTTTGCTCTTTCTCGTGGCAGTGGAAATTCAGGATAGATTTTAAAAATAAAAAAAAACCAACCAACCAAAAAAACCTGTGGTCACCACTTTTTCGTTCAGTTTTATTCTCTGACATGTGGGTGGCACCAGGGTCACCATACTAGCTCCTTCCCTCTGAGACATGCTTGCAAGGATGTGGCAGTCCATTGAAAATTAGTAAGAAGCCTCACCAAAGTGTTCCCTGGCCAGGCTTCCTGCACCCTTACACCTCTAGCATCCTCCCAGCCTCTGCCAGGGCGCCGAACCTAGAGCTATGTGGGTACTCACTGTTGTCAGAAAACGCCAGTTTGCCAAAAATGAAACGTTTTGCAGAAGTGCAGTTCAGCCCTCCGTTGGCAAGGTGTTTTTTAGCTGCAGAAGGCAGTGAAAGGAGACTGATGAGGGGGCAGACAGGGAGATAAAAGAGTGAGAGACAAGAGGGGCTGGTGTCAGGAGGTCACATTCCTTCACCTTGCAGTAGCCAGCATGGGATATTTTTCAGGCGTGGGAGTGCTTCCTTCAAATGCCTTGTCTGTCTGATTTTCAGTAAACTCCGGGCATACCTGCATTTAGACTAAGGGTTGGGAGGGAGGGCATGAGAAACAATTTCTGTTTTTTTCACAAATATTTTTGAATGATGTCTGGTTTTCTCTGCATCATAGGAAAAAAATTGTGAAGACTTTCTGTATTCCACAACTTTTTTCAGATCGTTTCCTTGCCAGCTATCCTATAGTCTAATAGTAAGTATGACCATTTAGACAGTAAGTACTGTGAAGAAGGATCTAGCAGTGAGCAGCTAAAACACACGATGAATAATCAGGAAACAAACATCAGTCAAACACTTGGAAGTGCACATTTCTGGAGTGCAGGTTTTGCCACTGATATTAATGTAAGAAATGACTGGTTGGTGTCCTATTCTTTGATTAGATATTGTGCTGAGATTACATTTCCTAATCTAATTTTTATCACTGAAGAGCATTTGAATTTCAGGGTTTTTTTCTGGAAGAAAATAATTTGGATTTTTTTGCCCTGAGACTATTACGTTCCCACTACCGCTTGATTTCACTGTGATCCAGGCCCTTTGTGCTACACCATTTTCAGAATTAAATTATTCAGGAATGTGCCCGGATTAGACTGCAAAACTGCATTGTGTTACTCATTATGTAATTAATAATTGAAATTTCAGTCTTATTAATATTTTCTGAAATGCATTGCAAAGTTAAAATATAATTAACACAGTCACAATCAGTCCTGTCTTCTTCTTTGGTACAAGTCATCAGGAGCATAGTGACACTTCCATTCTAATGACATATCCAGGGAAAAAAATAGGCTTATAGCATTCCAAAAGGACAGACTCTGTAGGTATTAAATGGCTAAGATAATTGGGTAGTGCCATTTTATATGTTGCATTATGCAGGAGAAGAAGTGTGCATTTGAATGGGATTTGCAATCAGAATGAGAAGATGAATACTGAGAGAAAACATATAACATAGAATCCTATGTATTAGAGGGTAAAACCTTTTTAGGTCATCTAGCACATCTGTGAGATTAAGGTAGTTCTCTGCTGCACCTCTTTTAATGCATTCCCTGCTACACCTTAGGTGTTTCCAGTGAGAGACCTGTAATTCTCTCCTAGGGAACTTATTTCATAACATAATAGATAGCTGGGCTGCTTCTAATATTCATACTACATTTTCTGTCTTTTCTTCCATTCAATATACTAACAAAAAAGGGAGGTGTGCTGATGGAGATGTAAATAATATTTGAAACAGTGGTCTTCCTAGGAAATAATTTATGCTCCAATTGAAACAATGGATCAAATCATATAAAAATAAATAAGAATATCTTCTTGCGGCAAGCTTCTCTGTCAAGGCTTGCTGATGGTCACTGCACAGTGAAGTCCTGCAAAGAAAGCCATGAGCAATGAAGATAAAGGAATATGATCCATATATGATAATTCCTAAAGATATTTGATAGAGTTTCATTGTTGCAGACTGTTGATGCTGGATGAAGTTTCAGGCAATAGGGTTTCAGCTCCAGGTTTTGCCATAGGTTTTGCATGCACCTTTGGAGCACAGAGACATTGTTGGAATACGTAAGAATATTTAACATTCCCTCAAGAATGACCTCGCTTTTCTGTGCCACAAACTGAAAATGAAAACCTGATAATTTCAAGTGTTCTAGGCCAAGAAAAAAAAAATATTCATCCTAAAAGTGACTGTAGATAGCTTCAAAAATAATTGGCAGTTAATTTGTTCCCTGCTTTTTGTCATCTCGGTAGAGTTCAGGCAGCTGAGGCCAGACCACCGGTAAGAAATTATCTGTGTGGCTTGAAAATGGCAATGCTATTCTGGCAGAGGCTATATGAGAAACTAGGCACGGACACTCTGTCCAGGCCTCCAGTCCACTTTTTACTAAATAAGTTCCACATAGAGTAGTTATATGTTTGCCCTTGAAATAAAATGACAGTTGACCTGAGGTGTCAGAAATACTCTTTCAAATGGCTTGGAAACGGCTTTTATTCCTGTCTCACTTCAAATACCACCTAAATGGCAAAGAAAGTCTATAACTAGACTCACATAAACTCATTTTAGCAGCCTGTGTGTGCATCTTCCCAGTAACTGAAGTCATCTTGTCAGATCGATATGCAATACCTTATTTAATAGCTCACTAAGTAAGTCCCATGTTCTTTTACCAGCTCTGTAGGTGATTTCAAGAAATTTACTACAACAACCACTGCTTTGGTGTTCCAGCCGAGTCTACATGGAGGCAGTAAGTTCGGACCTCCCAGCTATTGACAGCCCAGTCTTTCAGTCTTGTGACACAGCATGCAACATACATCATATCTCACCATCTTATTCCCCACCTTGCTTTCCATACAGCTTTCTTCAACAAAGTGCCAAAAAAATGGTCACCCAGGTAGTGTACCAATGAAATGCAAAGCTAACCTTGATCACTTTTAGCTTCATCAGTTCTTACTCACTTTTTCAGTAAAGAAATCACCTTGTTGTCTAGCAACATGCTTCAGTTTTTGCCAGACCTGTGATTCATCGTGTCTCACCACATTTATTTCAAAAAGGGTAAAAAGGAAGACCCTGGGAACTACAGGCCAGTCAGTCTCACTTCTGTGCCCAGCAAGATCATGGAGCAGATCCTCCTGGCAACTCTGCTAAAGTACATGGAAAATAAGGAGGTGATTGGTGGCAGCCAACGTGGCTTCACTAAGGGCAAATCATGCCTGACAAACTTGGTGGCCTTCTACAATGACATTACAGCCTTAGTAGATAAGGGGAGAGCAACAGATGTCATCTACCTGGATTTGTGCAAGGCATTTGACACTGTCCCACATGACATCCTTGTCTCTAAATTGGAGAGATATGGATTTAATGGATGGACCACTCAGTGGATAAGGAGTTGGCTGGATGGCCACACTCAAAGAGTTGCGGTCAACGGCTTGATGTCCAAGTGGTGTGTAGTGACAAGTGGTGTTCCTCAGAGGTTGGTACTGGGACCGGTACTATTTAAGATCTTTTTTGGCGACATGGATGTAGGGATTGAGTGCACCCTCAGCAAGTTTGCCAATGACACCAAGCTGTGTGGAGCAGTTGACACACTGGAGGGAAGGGACGCCATCCAGAGGGACCTGGACAGGCTTGAGAGGTGGGAACATGCCAACCTCATGAAGTTCAATAAGGCCAAGTGCAAGGTCCTGCACGTAGGCTGGGGCAATCCCATGCACAAATATAGGCTGGGTGGAGAGAGGATTGAGAGCAGCCCTGAGGAGAGGGACTTGGGGGGTGTTGGTGGATGAGAAGCTCAATGTGAGTTGGTAATGTGCACTCGCAGCCCAGAAGGCCAGCTGCAT
Organism: Burhinus oedicnemus; assembly: GCA_008921705.1. Taxonomy (NCBI): domain Eukaryota; kingdom Metazoa; phylum Chordata; class Aves; order Charadriiformes; family Burhinidae; genus Burhinus; species Burhinus oedicnemus. The sequence continues at coordinate 531,149 of VFFE01007062.1, read as the reverse complement.
CCTGGGCTGCATCAAAAGAAGCATGGCCAGCAGGTGAAGGGAGGTGATTCTGCCCCTCTGCTCTGGTCTCATGAGACCTCACCTGGAGTACTGCATCCAGCTCTGGAGCCCCCAGCATAAGAAGGACATAGACCTGTTGCAGCAGGTCCACAAGAGGGCCATGAAGACGATCAGAGAGTTAGAGCTCCTCTGCTATGAGGACAGGATGAGAGAGCAGGGGTTGTTCAGCCTGGAGAAGAGAAGGCTCCTGGGAGACCTTATAGCAGCCTTCCAGTATCTGAAAGGGGGCCTACAAGAAAGCTGGAGAGGAACTTTTTACAAGGGCATGTAGTGATAGGACGAGGGGTAATGGCTTCAAACTGGAAGAGGATAGATTTAGATCAGATATTAGGAAGAAATCCATTACTGTGAGGGCGGTGAGGCACAGGAACAGGTTGCCTAGGGAAGTTGTGGAGGTCCCATCCCTGGAAGTGTTCAAGGCCAGGTTGGATGAGGCTTTGAGCAGCCAGGTCTTGTGGGGGGTGTCCTTGCCCATAGCAGAGGGGGTTGGAACTAGGTGATCTTTAAGGTCCCTTCCAACCTAAACCATTCTATCATTCTATGATATTTGACATACCTGCTAAGGCATGTTAAGTTAAACAAGACATGCTTTGTTCTGTAAATAAGCAAGCTAAACATTGCACCTGATTAACTATTTTGTTTAGTAGCCGGCCATTTTAGAAGAAGAGGCTGGTAATGAGTGTGGCTGGTTCCTTCATTTAGTGTATGGATGGGAGGGCAAAGGTGGCTGAGTGACCTGTGCTTCACAAGGTATTGCTTCTCACCTGATCTGTGGCAATGGGCAGGTTCAGTTCCTGACCAGTTGCAGAGTAAAACTGATATCTTAAACTGATTGCACGTATACTTTTCATCTGAGCTGTGAAGCAGAATGCTTTATCCCTTGGTGTGGTTCACAGAACACTCATTATTGTGGTTTATATGTCTCAGCTGGTAAGCAAAGGTTCAGCTACTTTCATTCACATGCAGGCTCTTCTATCTTCCACAGAAAAACTCTGATCTGTCCCAGTTGCAGGTAATACCTTTTCTTATATTGTGCTATTTCTTTTGGACTAGTGGAAAAAATATATTAATATGTATGTACACATATATGCACGTGTACATTCACACATAAATATAGAAATTTAAATATGTATATATACAAAGTGCTAAGTGAATGTGGCATCTGAAAGAATCGTGTGCTGGGTCAAAGACTGGAATACTGTATTTGTTGTGTGTGCTTCTCTGAGTCTCCCTTGATTACTCTTTCATAATACTTTTGTCTGTATGTGAATAATAGCTTAGTTCTCCTGAATTTGATGGATATATGGGATTTTGACTCCTTTTATATGTAGAAGACATAACCTACAGACAGTAGCAAAGCAGGGATCCTTCCTGGGCTTTTTGAATAGATGTGGCATTGGAGCTGTAAGGGGTTAGAAGTTGAGCTTGGCATTATGGATAAGAAGTTTACTTCCTGCCTCAGCTACTGAACTTCTTGCAGCTACCTAGTCCTTAAAGAGAAAGTCAGTTTCCAAAACAGTTAATTCCTTGGTTTGTTGCTGCCAGCAAAACATGCTGGAGACTAAATTGATAGAGACATTTTTAAAGACTGTAGAAAGATGAGAAATGATGGCACGTTGGGCACCTGTTTGGGATTAGGATGCATGATTGCGCAGATCCCAAGAGCAGAACTCCCACATCTGTTTGTGCAGGTAGGAATGCTGTTTGACAAGGGCGCAGGATGACGTTAGTGTCACAGGATTATTGAGTACAGCTCGAACATACTTGGCAGTATCCCACGACCTTCTTTCCTACTCCGGGTTCTCTCATGATAGCAGAACTCTCTCTAGCCATACATTAATTTTTCTGATGGCTTCTAAAACTTCTGGATAGAGGATGTCAGTGAAGATGGCTGAAGAAAAAAGCAGAAGAAATGATTGGTGAGCCCTGAATCACAGGCAGAAAGTTTCATTCTCCTTCCCTGCTCCTATGTGGGCCACTTTAACAGGAGCCCAGGGGACTGCTTAAATCTCCTCTTAAATGGTAAAAATGTAAAGCTGCTTTCCCATTGACTGGTATATTATGCAGTCACTCACACCGGGATAAAGCAGTTGGAAAGGTGTGGCATTCTGATTTGATACAATTTTTATTTAATTTTTGCTGGCTTTAATGAAATTATGTAAGGTTTGGGACGGTGAAGAACTGGAAACCATGTGTCTGACAATGACCATGACTGCCTGCTACCGTGCAGAGTAAGTAGGAACACTTTCAAAAGTCACTGTGTCTAATTAAAAGCCACCAATGAAGTTCAAGCAGCAGCAGCAGTCTGCCTCGCAAATTGGAGGCTCACATATGGACAGGGAGGTAGGAATATTAAGAATAAACTTGGAAATAAAGAAAAAGACCATTAACTGTTGCACATTGTCGCTAATTGTTCAATGAGATAAAAATGTTAAAATACCAGAAAATTAAAAGTGACAAATATAGTTCTGGTGTGACTTAGTGTGCCAAGATAACAGAGGGTGAGCAGAAGCAGTAAGTTTTTTTGAACTTCCACAGAGCTGAAATCTCCAGAGATCAAAAGTAGGAGAATATCTAGTCCAACATGTGCATCTATATGGATTTTAAAATATCTGGAGCAGGCAACTGCAGCAGAAATGAGACCTGCAGAAGCTGGAAAGTCGGCACCTGGTGCCCCATGGGTTTTTTTGTAGCTGTTGTTGCTCTGGTTTATTTTATTCATTTATTTAAAAGTCAACCAAAAAAAAAGCTTTATTTAGCCTGTTCCTCTAGTCTTTGCTTAGGTAAAACCACTAGCAAATTTTCAACATAGGAAGCAGCGGGGTTCTTAGCAAAAAAGGCTATATGTGGCTATATGTATCCTCACAGTACTATGTGATAAAGATAGTACAAGGAGAACAAATGGTAGTTTTACAAAAATAGCTTCTGCCCTCCCTGAATTCCTATGCTAGATTCTGACACCCTTGTTGTAAAGGGTCCTGTTGTAAACTCTGGGATTGTTGATGTAGCAGTCTGTAAGATTTCTCAATATGAAGAGAAAAAGGACAGAAAAATACAGCCTTTATTTTGGCACTATCATTTATGGAACCTTGCCTTGTTTTGTTAGGATACTATTTATTCTTTAAATTCCCTTTTTTCTGATCTAATCTTGTTTCCATTGTTAAATCAACACTTTGTAGGGATTTATCGACACTCAGAAATTCCACAATACCTGGAATACAGATAGTCGGGGAGGAGAATTAAAATCCTGGACAGCCTGGGAATACATAGGCAAGTCACATAGATGGGAGGGAAATAAGTCTTTTAAAGAGGATTTCTGTCTATGTGTGTGCCATGTGGAATAATTTTCAGCAGATGCATTGGGCAGCGTGTGAAGAAATGGGCTCTTTGGTTCGACTCCAGCCCAAAACAGTAATTGTTGCTGTTCTGATAGCAGCTAAGAAGTCTATGGGAAATGGCTTAGTGGTCTCACCCCAGTCTTCTGAGCAGTTGTTCATTACATGAAAGCACTAATGAGCTAAGCAAAGAAGAAAATGTTGGAGGAAATTGTGGAGACTGAACCTCCTTTCACTCTGCATTTCAGGGCTAAGGTGTACATGGAGGGTCAGAGGGACTGTAGAAATTGAGTGGACCAGTGCTACAGCTCTTGTGTGGGTAACGGGTATTTTAGCCAAGAGAGCTGACAATTTGGTATATCCCAAAAGCATTAAAATCATGGGACGAAGATGGCACAGACTGCCTCAGCCTCGTGGTGTCTCTGGACCTGGATGTGACCAGCTTTGTGCAAGTCAGGATGGTGCTGCCTTGGCCACCTGCCCCTTGAGTCACGTACCACCGCCCACGGCAGGCCAGCAAGCTGGCAGCGGGATGCTGCCAGCACGGGAGTAACATTATGGGGCCAGGCATCTAAAAACAGGGTGGCTGGGCAAAAAGAGCAATAAATGCAAGAAAACAGAGGAAAATGATGTGAACCATGCTCCCTCCTTCACCACGGGCTGCCACCAAGCTAGCTGGGCTTGTGCTTCTGTTGAGATTTTCAGATGCAGCAGTGCTGGGGTCAGCTTTGGGGGCACCTTTCTCCTAGCTCATTACAGAGCCTCGGACTCTCAGTTTTCAGCTCCTTGCACATCTGAGAAGGGAGAAGGATGAGAGGTGCCTTCTGGCCGAGAGCCCTGATGCCTTCCGGGGGGCAGCAGCAGCAGTGGCTGCTCCTACCTCTGCTCCCCCTGGATGAAATCCTTGCAGAACTAGCTGTGTCTGGTGCCAGTATCCCGTTCTATAGGGACTCGTTTGTGTTGCTTACATCATGTGCTGGATTTAGAAGACCTCCAGGGTTACCATGGCAACAGTTTCTGCTTAAGTATAGGTGAGAATGTAAGTTAATTTTAAATAAGGTGAAATGGGGGAGGGGGTGAAAAAAGCTCTCGCAAAGCATCTGAAGCCACACTGTCTATGTGTCTAATCAGTTTTGTAAGAAAGCTTCTAAAGTTAATTTCATATCCCTGAGATTACATCCTCCTCATTTTTTTTTATTTTTTTTTTTTAAAAAAAAAAGGCATTTCAGGACCTGTTTCTTTGGACTGTCGCTGCTAGTGGTGGTGGCAGACCTGGGAAGCCTTCATCTCCACCTCCTCTCCATGTTCCTCACGTATGTGTTGCCAACTACTCTGCATGTGGCAGGGTCGGAAGATGAATAAGACCTAGAAACAGCACATCTAGTAGGATGCTCTGAGGATTCATGGAGTGTGGGATTAATGCAATTTTGCTGCTGCTGCTGGTTGTTAGCAGGAGAGGCCAATATACTGTCCTTCAGATTGTGGCCCGAACTCTGCCCTCAGTGGTATCCTTAAAACTTGAAGCCTATATATAAAAGTATAATGCATGTATACATACCTGGATGTGTATATCTATGTGCATATATATATTGTGTTCTAGCATTGGAAATTAACAAAAGAAAAAATACAATCTCAAAAACAAATGTTCTGTTTATAATAAAATTATATGGAGAAGAAAAACTTGTTTTTAATAAAGCACCAGTATGACAAGTGCTGCTCACAGAAGCATTATAGGATTGCCCCTTTTTTGCTTTTTACCAGCCCAACTGGAGTACTCTTTCTCTCTCAGCTCCGTAATTGGCACTTATCACCATTGTGTGCGAATGTCTAGTCCATTAAATAAATATCAAGGTAACAGTAAGAGATCCAGAAGCCCACTTAAACGTTCACCTAGTCATTTAATGCTCTGTGATCCATGCTTTGTAAGAGTTACCTTCTTAATATACACAATTTACAGCTTAAGAGAGGGCAACTTCAGAAAAAGTGAAGGGCAGTTAATGAGAACCCATTTATGACACCAGTCACGCTTGCGGTGGGAGACACACTATCTCCTGAGTGACATGACAACAGCAGTGCGGGCTGACTCTTCTGTTTTCAAATCTGAGTACCAAGAGGATGCTGTTTAGATTTTTGTCATAAATTGTTGCTTGGTAACCAGCTTTTGTGAATCGTATGGCCGCACCAGTAGCACAAATATTGGTGCCCAGGTGTTTGTCCCTTCTGTTTACCTGGAAGTGACAGTCGCACAAGCAGAAATGAGTGCTGCTGCCTACTGACCCATTCATGGCCAACCATTTACTAAGTGGCAAGACACAAGAGACTGAGGTAAATTATGGTGCCAATTAATAAACAGTGTAACCTTTTAAAAATTTCCTTTCTTTACTCTGATTTTTCAGAACTGCTTTTTCGCTTCTTATCTCCGTTTCATTTGTTTATTTTGCCATGAGTCACTTCCCTGCTGCTGCTGCTTAGTGCAAGAAAAAACATCTCTTTTTTTCTGGAGTCTGAAAGAGCAAATTTCTAGCATATAAGCTCTCCAGTACTACAGAGGAGCTGTGTAACATTATGAGTCACTTGTAAAGATGTTTCCAACTTTCTACTCTGAATTTCTTCAGTTATGTTTGGTGAACTGATTTATGGTTTCATTTATGTTTGTGATGAGATCTTATACCTGTATGCAGATACGTGATGTATGCAGAAGGCTTAATTAATAGGAGTATCCCATGATTTCAAGCCCCTCACAGTTAAAATCAGAAGATAAGAAAGGAGGTGGCTGCTGACATAATGATCATTAGATTTCCAAAACCATCTGGATTACGCGGTGCGTACACGTGAGTGAGCCCTGAGCATGCAGCCCGAATCTAAACTGCTGATCTGCAGGGGGTGAATAGCTTATTGCATGCCTCACAGAGTCGCTCCTCAGCATTATATTCATGTGGTATGTGTTTTAGCAGGTATTCTTACAGCCTAAGCAGTGAACAGGCAACTGGAATATTAGAGGTCTTAACAAAAAGAGGTTCTTTGTGTAGCTAATGTGTGATAAAAAGGGATCTGAAGGAAGGAGAGTAAAGCAATGGTGGGACAAATCAAGTAGAGGCCTTAATCACAAAGACTGATGTGAAAGAATAGCAGGATAAACCGAGGGGATGGAGAGCTCTGCGGGTCAAACAGAGACGAGTAACGATGATGTTGTGTTCATGGAAAGGCAGAAATTGGATCTTTTTTACCAAGAGCTCTGTTACATGGCACTGACAATGTTAAGTATGTTGGTGATGCTGCCTGAAATGTGTCTCACCTAGGAAGGACAATATGGGGATTATTTTGTGCTGTGTCTAGAATATTTCCTTCCACTTACAGTATTTCCTGAACGGGTACATCCAGTTGTAGGGCTACAGCTATACCACAACAGTTGTCCTCCAGATCACAGCAAGAGAAAAGGAACTCACCGAAGTGTGATGGAGGACATCTGAAGTTTGCCAGTCAAACAAATTGGCAAGTTCCCTATAGGAAACAATCTGGAGTTTCTTCTTTACCTGTGTCTAATGTGTAACAGGAAAGAAAGGCATCAGTGAGGGGTTTTGAAGGTGTGAGTGTGGATCTCTGGTGGCATCTGCCAGTTGCTTCCAAATGGTTGGTAAAGGGGAACTAACAAAAGCAAGCCTGTCTGTAGACTCAAACTCTGTACCCAGTGGTCTACTGCTATGACAGAAAATCTGAGTCTACTTAAAGCTTCTAACATCTGCTATATTTATTGCTACCCCCAAAAGACCCCAAAGGGACTTTTTGTTACATTCATGACTGCTTGTATTTAACAGTGCTTCCACTGTTAGTCACCCTTACCACTTCTTATACACAAAAGCTACTGTTTAAGGGATATGTAACTGCCTTAGGTAGTTTCTCTCACTGTGTTGGAGTACACCGCTCCTCTAAGCAAAAGCTCCGTAAGCTGGAAAGAAGTCAAAGTCCTTGATTTTTGCTTGCCATTACTGGTAACTCATATTATAATACAATATAAACTGAAACCATCTCTTTGGAGAGAAAGATGGCTATGAAACTACTGAAAATTAGTCTGTCTATGGGTTGTGTTTGAGAGAGGGTAAAATTAATGGGAAAAACAAATTATCTGGTGAGTGAGCTTGGTGGCCTCCAGCCCAGGCAAGAAACACAGACAAAAATGGTAGTTGAGAAGAAATAAAGAATAGCTGTTATAAGGGTGACGGATGAATATCTGGATTAGGAAGAAATTCGAATTGAAACTACCATCTGAAGTAATGAGTGGAGAATAGAATGGTTTTGGAATGAAGACCACGTAGAGAAGGCTCCAGCATTATTGAGAGATGTATTTCTAGTGTAGGAAGCACTAAAAAAAGGAAACTGAAGAGGAACACCAAACCTGCTGGTCAGGCTAGCAGAACGAAAGAGACAAAATACCCTAATTGAAAGTCTGTCTCTCTAATAGGTTGTCCTGCTTGATGGCAGGGGAAGAGAAGATGTCTTAATGTATGTTTTGCTGTTTGCTGGAATGAGCTATTCAACAGCATTTTCATAGTGTCAGACTATAGACAGTCTTGGGACATGTGGTGCTTTTCCTTTGCAGTAGTTTATTCCATGTGTAGGATTTTGGAAGGCTACAGGAGCTTATTGAGTAATTTCCACACCACCTCTTTCATTATAGTGTGGAGAGATGGAGGGCAGAGATCATCTTGAATCTGTAGGATGTGTCTGTATGCAAAAACTAGTCACAGAGTATGGAGTAAAACATCTACTAGAATATTAATGAATTGAGGGAGATGTAGTTTACCAAAAAGTAAATCGACAGGAGCACATGAAGCCAGGAACTGCAGCTCTCATGAGCAGTATGGTTGATGCTTGTGGATGCAAAGTAGAATATTGATCCAAACCAATACATTTTGTTCAGGTAATTCTCAGGATGTAAAGGTGCAGAAAAATGTAAGTAAGTTCTCATATGGCATTCCAAGCAGGACAGCTTTAGTGTTTATGCCAAATTACACCATATAGGATTTTCACAACTGAAAGTCCACCCAGAGAAAATATTTTCCCATGGAAAAGGTCTGTTTCATTTTCTGATGATATATCTTTATTTTATTCCTGTTGGGCAGTCACAGAGAGACCAGTTTCATCACAGCTTTGTGCCATGCAGGATTTTGATGCCTCAGAGAACCTCTTTATAAAGACTTTCCATAATATTATACAGGAACACTAATTCATACCCAGGATTCCCTTTAATCTGGTATATTCTTTCTGAGCCTATTACATATTTCCTCTCCTGCAGAAGAATTTCACGTCATACCAGAGAGGCAAACCAGCTCTCAGCCTGTTGGAAAAGGCAGTTTGGGAATAGTGGCTGGAGTGTACCTTTCCAATGAGTCCCTGTTGCACTGGACAGAGTGAAATTATTTGCCCTGTTTCACTGGATGCTCCTGCCCCTCTCAGCTATAAACTCATGAGGAAATCCACACATACTACTCCAATACTAAGCTGATTTCAATGCATCTATGCAACACTCCCTTGCACATTTTAGATGTGCGTGTTATTAAAGAACGTCTTGTAAGAATGCAGGTTTCTTGTGGGACTGTTGACAGAGGTTTAAAAGCCTGGATTAATTGTAACCCTCCTTTGCAATATTTCTGTCTGTCGCTCTACTTTCATGCTGGTGGAATTAGCAAATGTCTCTCTACGAATCAGTAGAAATGATGAATCAGCAGAAATTATTCACCAGCTTTAGGTAGGGTTATAATTCTTTTGAACAGAAGGACAGAAAAAGTGCTTGTCCCTTTGCACAAGATTAGAGATCCTGCCTTCCTTGCTCTGTGTTGTTGAGCTTTTTCTCTCAGTGGGGTTAACAGTGACTGATCTAGACTTGCGTGACTTTTGTGGAAGACTTCAGCTTCATTTTCTTCTCACTGACTATTAGATCACCCACTCCCTTCAAATGAGCCTTTCCTTTTACCGAGCACCACCGGCTCCATTACTTCATGCTTTCACTCTGCCTTTCTAAATCCAAGGTGCAGGAAAAGGTCTTGATTTTTTATGTGTTATTTCTTGGAGCAGTTCAGACTATATTAGTTGCATACTTACTCCTCACGACTCACCTTTGGTTTGCAGCGCTCTGTGAGAGATAACACTGCTGCCAGCATCATTCTCGCTTCTTTGCAGTGTTTGCTGCACACTTCCTTATTCAGGCCCCCAAAGATACTTGTCCTTGCAACTTGTAGCCTTTTATTGTATATTTTCCTTTGTCTGAGACCCTCCCTGGCTTCAAAGAATATACCTGACTGACCTGGAAAGCAAGAGGGGAGTTGAAGAATAGCTCACCAAACAGAGAGACTAGAAAGGCATTTATTCTCTGTCTTCACTTGCTGACATTTGAGTCCTGTAGGACCAGGGGCAGGTGTCTCGAAGAAGCAAAACCCAAGGAGCTCAAATTACTGTCTGAGTGATGCGGTAGATTGGATACTAAATAAGGCTGGCTCCTTATGCCAGTGGCACCAGTCCCGTCACTCTATCTGCAGCAACATACCAAAGTATCTAGTGAAGCGGGTCAGCTTTCTTTTCTCTTGGCCTGTTTCTTCCATACCGGAGACCAAGAGCAAGGAGGACTTTAAATACTAAAGACCTAACAGTAAAACAAAAGTTAAAATGCATGCATTCTATTGAAAATTACAGCCATGAGTTGATCAAAGGCTGGCCTCAATATGAAACCAAAATCGGTGAGCTTGGGCAAGCCATCGCTGATTCCTGACTCCAGCGTGGTCCCAGCTGCTTTTCATATTCCCCTCTGGCCTTTCCTGTCATCATCAGCAAGGATTGCTGGGATGTCAAAAAAAAAGTGAAACCTACAGTGTTGCAAAGCCTGCCAAAACTCAGGCGCATGGCACCAGGCTTGATGATGTGTGACATGTTCCAAACAAGGGACTTGACTGAAAACTGTGTTAGAGAAAATTGCAAAATGATGCGAGGGTCTCTTTCATGCGATAGCATCCCCGCGATCTCATTTTAAGAAGAGATGGGTGGGAACTGGTTGTTTTTATATCCGAATGTATACAAATCCAATATTTTTGAGCTTGTTTTTGTTTTCCCCCCGCCTTAAATGCCCAGAGGGAATGAATGCAAAAAGTTGTGAGAAGCTAAAGAAATGAAATTTCAGAAGGAGAGCTGGGTAGGAAGAGGCTTGTGCGCAATGTTTTTTCCTGATTTTTTTTTTTTATTTTTTCACATGATGTACCAAATAAAATAGAAGTTGAGATGAAAATGGGTTTGAAAATGGACAATCAAACTGATGCATTCCCAGAAAGCATCAAAACAAAATGTTCTTAAAATCAACACAGTTATGTGCTACATTTAGCTGTCCACAAGTTGGCATTTCCTGCTAAAAAGAAAAATTAAATTGAGGCTAGGTCTGTGATTCCATGAGATTCCCAAAGCTGCTGGGTGAATTATCCAGCTGTCGCATTCATGTTTGTGCTCCAGCTGCATCAATATTTTGTGTTAGCATGGCACCTTGAACACAGCACACAACCATTTTCCCTCCCCGGTGCTCTTGCTCCCCAGTTTCCATGGGAGGCAACTAAGACAGATGAATCAGAAGAGAGCTAAGGCATGGCAACAGCCAGACGCCTGATGTGATGTGGACCGCGTCTATCCCGCAGTGTAAGAGATGTAACAGTAAGTTCCATACTTCAGTGCTTTTATTATCAGAAGCTGCAGATTTCAAATTACAGTACTGAGCTGAACCATTACAATAATGAGGGAACGTAAATTTTGGTTGTAAATGAGCACTATAGCTCACGACATCCAATTGAAAGAGAAATATTTTCGTGCCATGAGATGGAAGGCAACAGAGCGAGCAGTCATCTTCTGGACCCGGGCGGGACAGAAGGAGAAGGAGTACCTCCAGCCCCAATGTCACAGAGGGAAGAGCCCGCACCTGCCTTCCTTTTGTCATTATAGCCTCTTGGCAAATAATGTGTGGGATCAGTGGGCTTAAAGCTTATTTTACTCCAGAGCTAACTCAAATTATAACTCAAGCGCTCAGTCACTAATAACCTATCCATATCAATAATCCACACAAATATCCCTTCATTTGAGTGCTGATGAGTTTTTAACACAAGCCTAGGCTAAAGCTAAGCAAATCCTAATGTGTTTATACTCTTCAAACAAATTTGAGCTTTTTGTGTGGTCATCTGGTTGCCTTGTGCTGCTCAAGATTTAGGTCACATGAGTCTGCCTTCACCTTGATCTACACTTACGTGAATTAAGTGAACAATGAAGACCCATCTTTGGAGTTTAAAATTGTGGTGGGGAAAGACTAAACCAGACTACAGAAAATACTAGAGAATCCAAACCTAGGTGTTCAGTACTAACTCCAGATGCTTTTAGGTAAGGGCTAAGGATTAAAAAAAAAAAAAAAAAAAGGCAGTAATTCCTGTAAATGCAGGAAACTGTAAGAAGGCCAGGCTGAGCACACAGGCAGAGTGCTCATTACCTGCCCCAGTCTCCACATGTGCTCTCTCTGTTATTTTTCTGCTGACCTCTGGGACATCAAAGAATGGAAATTTCTCTTTTAACTCCTCAAGAAGGAAAATCCCAACGGCAGGTCACGTCACACATTTCACTGACCAAAACAAGTATTGCTTCCCCCATCTTTGTCTTTTTTTTTTTTTTTTTTTTTTTTTTTTTGTAATTTACTATCTTCTTGGCATTTTCGTATCAGTTTTGTCTAGAGAAAAGGATGCAGTACAATAGAGTATGGTAGATGGATACTGCATGGTTTAGGTATCACTTGTCCAAGATTAGCTACTCATTTGTAATTGTAATGGCATTTATAGCTATTCTTCACACATCTGAGTGTTGTAGGTAGACACTGTGTGGTGCCCTACTGGTCAAAAAACATTGAAATTGCAGGTAATAACAAGAAAAGATTTTGTTGTGGTTATTTCCAATCTTCAGTATCTTTTAAGACTATTACAGTTTAAGACTGTAATCTAGTCTTTTGGCCAGAGAAAAAGGCACAGAAGCATCTCTAGTAGCTCAGGATATCTATCTAACCATCACTGTTTATTTTTTTTTCCCTTTATCATGCCCTGGCCTTTTCAAGTGCTGCGCACCAGCACTGCTGCTCTGATTTCAAAGGAGCTATGCCGAGCAGCACCGAAGGAAGGCTTCACCTTATTCTCTGTGCTTTCTTTCCTTTTAAGTGCGTTGTTATATTTCTTCTCTCAACTCTTTCAAGAGACAGAGAATCCTATACCTGACAGATGGGTTCCTTTTTTCTCTTAATCTTTTCTGAAAATTCCCATTCATAAGAAGTAGATTACGGCTACATCACTTGTTTTGCGCTGCTAGATTTGAGCTACTGAGAACTAATGTAAGTGGTTAGCAGCCGCCTTCTGCCTACGTGCAGTCAAAGTCAGTACAAATTCCTAAATTCGAAGGAGGATTTGCATGCTCAGATATACGCTTGCTCTCACTGTAATCCATGAAATGTGTTGCTAGCTTCAGTAAGTCTGTTCATTTTGGGGAAAGTGGTTCCTTTTAGGGAGATGAGAATCTGGCCCTGAGTGTTTGATTGCTTCCCGTGTATTGCAGTTTATAGGGAGGCACGTTCTATCACTTCAGCTTTTAACAGAACCAGCACAGCTCGCTTTTCTGACAAAGAAATCTCTCCACCTGCCATTTGAAATACCCTGATATTATGGACTGCAGCAAACTCACTCCACAATTGGGTGTGATTGGCAGTCTCCGCTCGGAGGCTGCGAGTGCGGGGATACAGGAGGTCAAATGGAGCTGCATTAGCGGAGCTGTGTGAGGAAGCTGGCAGGCTCCCTCCTCGCTCAGGGCAGGAATCCTCCTCCCTTCGCTGGGCTGGGGAGTGGGGAGCGCTGCAGAGCAGCGAACAAACAGATTGAGCATGTTCTTAACCTCTGTGATGCTCTACCAGACTCTCATAAGAGACGTTCACCCTCCCACTAAATGAGTAAATGAGAGGTTGATTGATGACTCAGAAGTGTATTTATTCAAACTTCTATTTATCTGTAGCTACACAACAACTTTCTGAACTTACAGGAAATCAAGCAATTCAGTTCCCCGTAGTCACAAAAGCGCGAGATGGCAACATGCATGTTGCAATGTGCTTATCCCCTTTAAAAGTATAAAAGAAGAGCTTCATGGTTTAAGTTTCCTTACTGGTGGAGTCTACAGTGATTTCCCTCTTGAATGATTATTGCTTTTCTGTACTAGAGCATGTGGTGGCATGCATTCTCCAGCTAGCTGCATGTGTCTTACTTGATTTTATTTATTTTTTTTTCATCTTGGCTTTAAGAAAACAAAGCAAGCAGAGCTTGCTTTGTTTTCTTAAAGCCAAGATGAAAAAAAACCCAACCAAAACTGTGTCTAAGTAGATTTGGGTTTTGTATCCAGCCTGAAAGGAAACTTGGTTCCTATATATCTGCTCAGCTGTTTATTGGGGAAATGTACATCAACTCCCTGAGAAATATTTATGTATTTTCTTTACATTGACAACATTAGTTCCTGTTACTTTTCTTGTATTAACAGTGACACGGAAATTGCTAGATCATTTTAGTTTAAAGAAAAAATTTGGTGTAAATAAATTGCTGAAGTACAGCTGTTTATAAGTTACACAGGGCTACAGCTTATAGAAACTGCAATATACTCTTAGGTGCAAACTTGAGATATATATGTGTGTGTGCATGCACATGTGCATTTATGATATACATTTCTGTTGCCAGTTACAGCTGAAGTAAGCATCAGCTAGCATTTACTTTTCTTCTGCCATATATAAATACCTTTTTAATACTTCAGCTTTTCATATCTTTGAGAAATAGGGAAAGTGGTTAAACATAATTTGTATTTACAGATATTTCTGATATGACTCTTAAAAAGATCCTGCATTAAAAAAACAAACAAACAAAAAAACCAAACAACAAAGAAACCAAAGTATTTGGGATTTTGTAGTCCTGATATGCATTTTAATATACGCAGATTGGATTGGTAGATAGAAGTTGCCATTTGCAGTTTTTACAAAACGGCCCATCTGCCTGTCTGTTGGAGGATACCCCCATTGCAGCTGTAGAAGGACCAAAAGGTGTTCCTTAGTGCTCTGTGCATTCTCTTTTGCTCAATTTTTCCTTTCCTGCTAGAGTGTTTGTGGGTGTTGACTACTATAATTTTGATTCAGCAGCATTACTACAGATACTTAGAAAGCTATCAAAACATCTTGCTTACGCGTGCTTTGAAGTGCTTGAGAGGGGTGAAGTTGGATGGCTCACTGTCCTATAGAGCTGAGTCTGGACCACTGTATTCCTCACAGACCTCCAAGACAGGACCTTTCTCATGCAGAAGATCTGGCTTTGTCGCTAGTTGGTCCATAATAGGCTTGTCTTGCTACTCTTCTGTTTGTTGTGTGGTCCCAGAATAAATCACCAACAAATCTATCAGCACTTCTGTAAATACTCTCCGCACATATCTCTTCATGCTGGCATGCATGATCTCTGTAGGAAAGGATGTCTCTGTTTTCTCTTATTAGCCAGCCACCGGAGAAACAGTCAGTATGAATCGTCCTTCCTTCCCTCTATCCCTTCCTCTGAGAGTTATGCTAATAACTGGTTTTCTTCATTGGTCTGGACTGTAACTGCACCTTCCGACCAAAACAAGGCACAGGATAGAAACCTGAAATGTGTTCACTTGGAAGTGTTTTGTATAAACGAAATGCTAGCTCAAGGTCCTTTTTGCCCATTAGCACAAACAAAGCAATTGAGTTCTCCTACAACAGGCTAGGAAAGGATTCATAGAGTAGCTCATGGCATTGCAGCACTACGTCCTGCAATGTCTGCCCCAAAAGTCCTGGCATACAAGTCAATGCAGCACACCAAAAGTCAGTGCAGCATCTATGGATGGCATTGCTGAGTGATCTCAGTCAAGCTAGACTGTCCCAACTTGGATGCTGAACCCATCCGAAAAAGTGGAGTCAATTTAATAGTTTAGAGAGATATAATACACAGGCAACATTAGTTCCTTTTTTTTTTTGTAGCACTTACAATAACATTACCTTCAGATTTGTTGCTGTGATTAAGCAGAAGAGACAAAAAAGACTTTTTTTTTTAGACTTCTTCCCTCCTCAGAGGAAAGAGAAGCACAGTGCAGTGAGTGAGATAGTAAATCAAAATATATTGTTTAAGTTTGATGGAGAAGACATGGTCCTATGAGTCAACAGGAGTTTTGTCATGGGCTTTAGTGGGAGCAGGGCTTCAGCATGAGGCAGACCAGTGCTCACCCAGTCATCTTACGCGTGACAGGTGAATGAAACAGGGTGAGAAGAGAAATCCAAGAGCTTAAGATTCCTCAGCTTCTGGCATAAGATAGTTGATTGCTCAAGTAGGTCAATGTCTTAGTCATGTTATTGCTAAGTATAGGTTGTTGTCCTTTGGTTAAGTGAACTAGTTGCTCGTTAAGGGGTTCTCACTAACAAATCACTGGAGACAGGCTATGTAGCAACCTTATCGCTGGGTCTATCTATGAGTATTCAAGGTCATCCTCAGGTTTCAGTAGGAATGGCATCTTGGAATCCAGGATCTAAAAACATCCCCAAGGTTCCTCTGATCTCCTGAAGTCCTGGGATCCCATAATGAACCCTTTCATCAGGCTGATCCCCTAATACTCAGTAACTATATCCTCAGCTGCTTCAGAGTGCTCACTCACTCAGCTTTCTTCTTCACTCACTCTCCCTTTTTCTCTGTCTCTCTTTCTTTTTTTTTTTTTTTTTTTTTTTTTTTT
>VFFE01007062.1:435784-505042 GCA_008921705.1 Burhinus oedicnemus | reverse complement strand
ATCCAGTTCCTGTCCGTCACTGAGTCCAGTCTGGGACTTCCCCTGAGCCTGCTGGTGACGTGATTGTCATCCTGGGAGCTTGATACGGCTTTGTATATTTCATTTCCTACTAAATACTTAAGTCTCTCTTTTTTCTCTCTTTTCTTTCCCCTCTCTTTCCTGTCTCCTGAGCGGAGCAGGAGAGAGAGAGAGCATCTGTCATTCCATCGGATTGGGCCAATCTGGCCCAAACCACGACACAGGCAGAATTCAGTTTCCTGACTCACAGTGTCTTCTCAGGGCACCATCTATTTTGGACAGACATGTATTTGCATCTGCATACACACTCAGTCTATGCTAATGTGCAATCCTGTTCTTACAAATTGTTCTCTTTCTGAATATTATAAGGATTATCACATCCTTAAGAGGATGACTTAAATACCCAACGATCTGTTAGGGGGTGCCAATTAAAGTTTTAATGCTGTAACAGCTGTTGTCTCCTTGTAAATGATTTCTCTTAATTTTGGGATTTTCTGTTAGCACGTAAAATGCTTTGTTAATAAATGTGAAAGTCCCTAAGGAATTCTCTTCATTAAACTTTAATAATTGAAGAGTGCAAAGGAATGGCTGAAATAAAAATGACTGCATTATGGAGCAACTCTTAAAATGTGCCATGTCTACTAAAGATATCATAAACTCCCATGATACAGCATCTATTTTGTTGTTTTGTTGGTTGTTTTTTT
Organism: Burhinus oedicnemus; assembly: GCA_008921705.1. NCBI lineage: Eukaryota > Metazoa > Chordata > Aves > Charadriiformes > Burhinidae > Burhinus > Burhinus oedicnemus. The sequence goes on along the minus strand of VFFE01007062.1, from coordinate 504,320 downwards.
TTTTTTTTCTTCTGGAGTGATCAGCTCTCAAATCCCTGAAAAAAGTTAGTTAGGATAGGTTATTTGGAAAATTAAAGTTCCCCTTAAAATCTCTGTGTCTAATAAGACATTCTGTTACCTTCCAGTACAGGTCTACTAGCTTTGGCAAACCTACAGCTATTTACATCATCTGAAAACTTGGCCCACTGTATGCGTAAGGCTATCTATCACACACTATTCAACTGGTGTCTTGAGCAGTTTCCTTTCAAGTCTTCTTTTCCCAATTCCTTAAACTCCTCACATCAAATGAAAATTGACACAGTGCTGGAAAATGCAGTCTAGGCGAGTGAGTAGCCTATAGATGATATGAAAAATCTGAAGATGAGGATTACTGGAAGTAAAAAATTTCCATATTGTAAGCTGCATATAAGGAAGACTAAAAAGCCAAAATTTACCAATGATTCAGATGACCAGCTTTCCCTAAAAGTGTTTCTTACAGCAGGCATTTTGCCAACTTCAATATTTGCAGAGGCCATAGAGGTATATGATGATGATAATGATAACAATAATAATTACAGTAGTAATAATAAGAATAATAATCAACAATATATACTAACATAAGTAACATAACCAGAAGAACAACAACAAGATATTAAAAGAAGCACCATAACCAGATGTAATAAATGAAATCCTGCATATTCCAGGCTAGTGTTATCTGCAGCCAGCATAGGACTTTGGGGGCTGATCACTGTATTAGCAGACACCTGTCTCATCCTATAATATTGCTGTTCTCTTTGGGTCTTGCTAGCAAGGCTGGCCATGATATTTTTTTCCTCACAAGTTTGTGCACCTTGTATTTCAGAGAAGTTGGCAGCGCTAGCTGTTGCCCTAGATTATTCACCTCTGAGTTGTTGCCGAGAGAGCTCAGTATATTGCGTGTTCAGCAGTGGCTTCGGTGTGATTTTAATGCAGACAAGTTGAACCGGTGCATATCTTTTCCACTACAGTACTCATTTGTATACTGCATCATCTCTGTCTCCATGCTATTCACATACATTATGCATATAGTACATGCTGTCAAATCCTTGCAAGGCCCAGGGGTAATCTCTCTCAGATTCACTAGCAGATTTAAAACTGTCTGTGCTGGCACATGAGTGGTTTCTCTGTCAGGATCAGTGCCTGAGTGGATCTCCATCCATAGTCCTGGACAGCTTGGCCCCCAGCTGGGCACTCGGGAGGAGAAGCAGCCTGGGCTTCCCCAGACAACAGGGGCAATGGTGTGGGGCACCGCTGTTTTCCCTTTCTGCTCCCTCAGCTGAAAGCAGCTCAACAAATCTGCTGCCGCATTGCCCAAAGATGTGGTGCATGATCGAGCTGTGGTGGGCTGGAGCCACACGCTTCTCTCTTGTTATGAAAACTAGACACTTGAGAAGCTGCACTGGCAGAAGTCATCCAGAGCAGTGGCGTTCCACTGAAACACATGGGGAATTTCACCTCTTCAGAAGCAGTGTTTCAGGCTTTGTGAAATTCCGTTGCATGCCAGCTTTCCAATTTTGCATTAGAAGCACATGTTTAGGAGTGTACTTTCTTGTAGGGGTTACACAGAGGAAAGAGAGGTGTCTCCTAAAGTGTAAAGATAGACCAGTCCAAACTCAGCGGACATCCATAACTTCTTAGCATGATAGAGGTTTGAGCAATAATCTTCCTTCCTTTTTCAAATGGCATTCAATTGCACACTTCAAAAGCTTTTACTTTGGAAAAAAAAAAAAAGTTAAAAAAATAACTTGACGAAGTAGGATTTATTGGACTTCTTTATAGTTAGAACAAAAACAAATCAGCGCAACAGTGTAATTATGAGTTAATTATTCTAATAACTTTCACTTTCATTTTTATTTTTAATCTTGATTTCTTTTTCTGTGCTGAAGAATAGGAGACAATCCAAACAATGAATTAATTAATTACTCTAAGCTCCTTGATCTCTTCCTTTTTCTTTCCACCCCCTCTTTTCAGATCATTAGAACTATGAGATAATCAGGGCAAGATTTAATTTGCTAACTCCTTCCTTTCTCCCAACTCCTCCAATATTTTTTTTTCTTCTAAAGCCCATTTTACCTTCCTCTTTTATGCACAACTTCTAACCTATTTGCCTTTTATTTTTTAGGTGTTATTTAAGTTACTTCAAGAGCCGGTAGAAAAGGAAGGGGGGTAAAAAAGACCCCTATTCATTATTAGTTTTTCAGTGGGTGAATTTCTGCTGGTTTTGCTGTAGCCTATTGAAGTCAATGGACCTCTACTGAAATGTTCTTGGGGATATCCTGTCTCCATTAGAGTTGTCAGAGACATCACTGTGCTTTGCCATTTGGAGCTACTGCATAGGCAATACGGTGCTTTGTTAGTATTAAGTGCAAAAAAAATGCATGCCCCCCACATGGTTCATAATTAGCAGCACTCCTTCTTCCTACCTGCTGCAGCTTTCACCCTCAACTTCCACTCCCTGGAAACTGGGAATTAAATCTGGTGATGGAGAGGGAATTATCTGCTGCCTGCAGCTTTGCAGGGCAAGTTTATTCAGACACATCAGATTAAAACTTCCCTTTCCTGAGAGACAGCAGTGGGGAATTGTTGCTGGTGCTGTGCAGGACTGAGGGGTCCAAACAGGATCTGGAGTGAGAGAGGGTTGCAGTCATGAAAATCTCCTGGTACAAATAAACCAGACCAGTGAAGAGTGACAGAAGGAAAAGACAGAAGGCTACGCTTGCATTGCCTTTTGCAGGCAGACATAAGCGTGCTCTGCCTGTGCTCCAAGTGGACTAGAAGCCAATATATTTTATGTTTTGGTGGACCTTTGATGCTTGCAGGGCTGACTGTAGCTACATGCTTCTGTTTGATAAATAGCTTACAGTCAGGGGCTTGGAGTTGCTTGGGCAAATCAAGCTCATGCCTGCCTTCACAGTGGGGACCTGAACACCACAGAGGCTTGAAGATACCCATTCGTCAGGGTAGTAGCAGCACCAAGTCTAGTACCTGAGCTCTTCTGATGCACAATTCAGGTATCTTGTTTCTGCCGTGAACATCATAAATAGGTACTGAAGTTCCTTATCCACTGTTTTGACATGCTATTGTCTACTGGTACTTGTACCTCGAGACCACTTGAAAAAACACAGGTTCTGATCCCTCTGCCATCACAGTTTCACAAACACTTTAAGCTGGAACAAACCATCATTTTGACTGAAGCAAGATGTACTTTTCTCTCATATGCATACATTCATTCCATGTTTCTCCCTCCCTTCAGCAGCACATTTATGCAGCAAGTTGAATCAGAGAACAAATTCACGTTAGAAACTGTCCAGCAAAAATGGTTAGGTTGACTTCTTTTGGCAGCAGCACTCATGGCATCTCGAAGTGTGTGTGAAAATATGGTTATAGTTTTGCTAACTAGGACAATGATTAAAGATCCAATAAGTCTTGTGTTTCTTTTTAGCCTGCGCTCTTTTACTGTGTGCATTGAAATATATGTCTTTAATGTAATAAGTGATACTCCTGTAAGTTACTTAATACATGTAGTAGTACCCAATGATGCAGAAATTCTGAGCCCATTACAGTCCAAGACACTTTTGGCATTAACTTCAACGAAGCCGGGATTTCACATGGAATTTCAATGTTGATGAAAAACAGATGAGAATAATAACTATAAATTCTGCTAGTAAATGGTGAAATCTGCAAATCCTGCTCAGCATTTACTGTAATATATTTTTTGCCTGAGTAAGATTTACAAGGTTTGACTCAAAAGACATGCATATTAGTTTTCACTGTTGTTGTTTTGATGTATTTTCATGGTCTTACAAAGCTGTCATTATACAACTGTGGTTTTTTTCAGCTCTTTAACTTGTTCTTAGCATCTTTCTCATCTTTCCTCTTTGAGCCTATGGGAATATTCTTTCTCTCTTTTCTTTCTCTGCTCTTTTCTCCTTTTTCCCCTCTTCCTTATCCTCACCCTCTCCCTATTCTTCTCCCTTCACCTCTTGTCCTGCTACTTAGAGAACAGGCATACCTGTATGCTAAACCCACTGCCATTTCCAATATCTGAAGAACTGTATTAACTCTGAGAGGCGTGTTTTTAAGGTATAGTTCTGATGTGTTCTGTGAACAGCTACACCTATACAAATCACACTGACATATGTATTTTTTAAACGTTGGCTTATCAATGTATCTTTCTACTGATAATTATAGGTTCAGTCCTGCAAAGGGCTGAGCATCTCCTCCCAGTTGCTGAGCTTTACCAAATCCCATTGGTGTTGAAGAAGAGACACAGAATATCTGAAAGTCACCCAAAACCCCCTTCCACTCCTAATCAGGGTGGTGTATAAAATGACATGCTTGTCAACTCTAGTAGATCTGTCACATTTAAATTATAATGCATCTGTAGGTGGCTTTGTATTTATTTGTTTTAAAAATTCATCTATGAACTTCAGGGTACTATTTGTAGGAAATTAAAATGGCAGGTGATTTTTGGATACATTTGACTTCAGTCTAAAAGTATGTATTGAATAATGAGGTGCATGTTTTCTTCTCCGCTTCTGCTTTACGTTCTTCCAACATACTTCACTGGCATACTTCTTCAGTTTCCCAGTCCGGCTCTACGGTGAGTAAACAGCGAGCAATAAACATTGAAAGAAGGCTGTGATTGCGGCTTATACAAGTTACATCCAACCAAAGATTGATTTTAAAGTGAGAAAGAGTCTGCTAAAATGACAGATAACTACAGCTTGGCTTCTGAGCCCTTGAGTGCTTCCCAGTGCTTTGTGGCAGATTTGGGAGTGAAACAAGGCTGTGAAATGGTGTCAATAGCGTTATGGGGACAAGGGGGTCAGGGGATTAAAGGTCTCCCTTTGTGGGTGGGAAAGGGGATGCAGGGACATTGGAATGTCATAGCCAGATTAAAATCGTGGAATTCAAGTCTTAGGGTCAGACGCTTTTGTCCACTGCTTGGGTAAATTAACAAATTGTTTTAGCAGTCTTCTGAAAAATACCACTTTTTAGGAAGTTGCAGTCAATGACTGAGGATGTTTTGGGTCTTGAAAATCAGAAAATTATGTACATTAATGCTGAAATCAAGCTATTTCATCTGTGTCCTGTCAAATTAAACATAAGGTGATATTTTTCATCTTTGAATCTTGACAAATTGTTATTTTTGTGGAACAAAAAATAGCTAGCATAATAAATCTCTTTCTAGAGTCTTTGAGCTTATTACAATAAATGGGTATTTAAATTTTGGATGGTTTTAAGGCAAATGAAGTCAATATTTGTTTCTGAAGTGGCGGTTATATTTGAGCTTAGTTTTTCTACTGTCATTCTGAAACACTGACTTTTTTCTATGAAGAGAAGTGATTAGAGAGCATTTTAGTGGACTTACACAAAAAGTGAATAATTATGGATTCTAATAACTTCAAGAATTTCTTTCTCATTTTTGATTCACCATTAGACCAACAAAGGGAAGTGCAAAGTCCTGCAGCTGGGGAGGAACAACCCCAAACATTGGGGTATTGGAGCTGATCAGCTGGAAAACAGCTCTGCAGAAAAGGACCTTGGGGATCTTGGTGGATACCAACTTGAACATGAACAAGCAACATTACGTTGCAGAAAAGGCAGCAAACGGTGTGCTGGGCTGCATTAGGAGGAGTGTTGTCAGCAGGTCGAGGGAGGTGATAGTTCCCCTCTATTCAATACTGGTGAGGCTACACCTGGAGTGCTGTGTCCAGTTTTGGGCTCCTCAATAGAAGAGAGGGATGGAAACACTGGAGAGAGTCCAGCAAAGGGTCACAAAGATGATTAAGGGTCTAGAGCATCACTCCTGTGAGAAAAGGCTGAGAGAGCTGGAACGGTTTAGCCTGAAGGAGAGAAGGGGGATCTCATCAATGTATATAAAGACCTGAAAGCAGAGTGCAAAGAAGACAGAGACGGGCTCTTTTCAGTGATTCCAGTGACAGGACCAGAGGCGATGGGCACAAACTGAAACACAGGAGGTTCCTTCTGAACATCAGGAAACACATTTTTACTGTGAGGGTATCTCCATCTGATATTCAAAAGCTGCCTGGACGTGGTCCTGAGCAACAAGTTCTAGATGACCCTGCTTAAGCAGGGTGCTGGACAAGATGACCTCCACAGGTCCTTTCCAACCACAACCATTTTGTGATTCTGTGAATGTGGATTTCCCATAAGCTTCAAATCATAGACTCATAGAATGGTTTGGGTTGGAAGGGACCTTAAAGATCATCTAGTTCCAATACCCCTGCTGTGGGCAGGGACAGCTCCCACTACAGCAGGTTACTCAAAGCCCCGTCCAACCTGGCTTTGAACACTTCCAGAGATGAGGCATCCACAGCTTCTCTAAGCAACCTGTTCCAGTGTTTCAGCACCCTCACAGTAAAGGATTTCTTCCTAATATCTAATCTAAATCTACCCTCTTTCAGTTTAAAACCATTACCCCTCATTCTATCACTACAGTCCCTGATGAAGAGTCCCTCCCCACCTTTCCTGTAGGCTCCCTTTAAGTACTAGAAGGCTGCTGTAAGGTCTCCCCAGAGCCTTTTCCTCTCCAGGCTGAACAACCCCAACTCTCTTAGCCTGTCTTCATAGGAGAGGTGCTCCAGCCCTCTAATCATCTTCTGGAGTGGCCCTCCTCTGGACTTGCTCCAACAGGTCCATGTCCTTCTTATGTTGGGGGCTCCACAGATGGGCACCGTATTCCAGGTGGGGTCTCAAGAGAGTGGAGTAGAGGGGCTTGCCATGCTTCTTTTGATGCAGCCCAGGATGCTGTTGGCTTTCTGGGCTGTGAACACACATTGCCAGTTCATGTTGAGCTTCTCATCCACCAACACCCACAAGTCCTTCTCCTCAGGATTGCTCTCAACCCATTTTCCACCCAGCCTGCATTTGTGCTTGGGATTGCCCTGACCACATATAGGACCTTGCACTTGGCCTTGTTGAACTTCATCAGGTTTGCGCAGGGCCACCTCTCAAGCCTGTCCAGGTCCCTCTGGATGGCATCCCTTCCCTCCAGTGTGTCGACTGCACCACACACAGCTTGGTGCTGTCATCAAATTTGCTGAGCATACACTCAATCCCACTGTCCATGTCACCAACAAAGATGTTAAACAGCAGCAGTCCCAGTACTGACCCCTGAGGAGCGCCACTCATCACTAGTCTCCACTTAAATATCGAGTTATTGACCGCAACTCTGAGTGCAGCCATCCAGCCAATTCCTTATCTACCGACTGGTCCATCCATCAAATCTATGTCTTTCCAATTGTCTCTAGACAAGGACGTCGTGTGGGATGGTGTCAAATGCTTTGCACAGGTCCAGGTAGATTATGTCAGTTGCTCTCCCCTTATCCACCGGTGGTGTAACCTTGTCGTAAAAGGCCACCAAATTTGTCAGACGCGATTTGCCTTTAGTGAAGCCATGTTGGCTGTCACCAATCACCTCCTTATTTTCTGTGTGCCTTAGCATAGTTTCCAGGAGGATCTGCTCCATGATCTTGCTGAGCACTGAGGTGAGACTGACTGGCCTGTAGTTAGTCATTGTATCAGACCTTTGCAAGTGAGAGAAGAACATGATCTAGTTAAGACATCTGTACTCACTTACTCATATCTGATATATTTGTATTTGCAAGGTTTTGGAGAGAGATATCTAAAACTTGGGACTAGCAGATGCTAAAGTAAATCACCATATAATGTTAGAAACATTAGGTTGCGCTGCCTTCTTTGCCCTTCTGTCTTTTTTTCAATTTATTTTATTGTTGTTGTTCTGAATTCTCTTGTTATATCCTATTCACAACTGAATTGTGAAACCTTGAGGGCCTGGGATGCACCTTCTCTTCTTGCTGGCAGCTAGTAGGAACTTCTCAAAGTGCTCCATTGCATCACACCACAGTAGGAAAAAAACTGCCACCAGTGGAGAAGCAGCAGTAACATTTACTGTGAGTGCAACCAGTTTTGGTGGAATCTTCTATCTGAATATGAACGATGCTCCTGTCGAGGTTGAGGGCTTGCTGCAGTTATCTTCAGCAGGGAAAGACCTGTCCTATCCCTAACTTCTTACTTTCTGTGTGACTACAGACAAGCCATATGGTTTCTGTTCCCTAGGTGACAAATGACAAGTATAAGCCTCTCTACTCCACAGGTGGGTCATGAAGATCATAATATGAGACACATAGTGATACACAGTGTATAAATACATTCAAATTAATATTCTGTTTATCTGTATCATGGAAACATCTGTGAACTGCAACTGAGATCAGAGTCCCATCCCATTGAACACATCCATTAAAGGAGTCAGTCCCAAGAACTGACGCCACGAATCCTGACTCTGGGTCTTGACCCCTAGCAATACTGTGTTCTGCTTTGGCAAAATGACAAAAATTGTAAGTACTTGGACATAGACCAATTCCTCCTGGGATGCCTCTTAATGAAAATGACTTCGTATATATAATTGAAAGGGTAAAACAAATCAACCAGCCAACCGGATATTCAGAATAAGGGTAAAAAAAATACATCTTTCTCTTCTACTTTTGTATGTTTACATTGCTTTGCTATAATAATGCTACCTGCTTCCTTTTAGGTGAATAACAGTCTTCTATTTGCAAAGGTTTTTTTTGAACATATTCCAGTTCAGGAAGAACATGTTCTTATGCTTCTGGTAAAAAAAATTCTCAAACCCAGGACTTACGTATGTGGACAATCTGTCTGTCAATATGCACCAGATGTGTTGACCATAAAGTTGATTTAGTATTCTGCACCCATATTTTCTCATGAGGCGGACTAATGAGAAAGGAAAATAGATAAGGGAAATGTCAAGGAGAATTGCAGTGAAAATTTAGATTGTTTTGCAGGCAGGTAAATAGAAACGAGGATAAAAAGCAGGAACTTTCATTCTGCCACAATTGCTTCTGCTGTACAATACCAGACACTTTTAAAAACAGAATCTGGGAAGGAAAAAAGCCTTTCGTTATAGAAACCTGGCTGCCTCCATCAAATCTGTAGTTAAACATATTCTTACACTATGCCTGACGGGAGAGGTAATAATAAACATGACTTGTAGCAAATATATGTTATTACCAAGTATCTTCTAGTTCATTTATGGTGGGCATCTGTGAGAACTTGCACAGTTTTAAAGAATCTATAGTTGGAGTAAAATTCTGTATTGCTGAAACACAAACACTGTAGGAAATAGTGCCATCTTCAATGGTGGAAGAAATAAATGTTAGTGTTGCAGGGTCCTGAATGCTGACTGATGTCCAAGTTCCTTTATCACTCATCATTCAAATGGAATTGTATACTCAGACAGGATGTGCTAATGAAATTATTTGTTGCCCCAAAATTATCCAATGTAATTGATCACTTTATTCTGTCTAAGTAACTCCCTTCTTCTTTTCTTGCTGGTTTCAAACTAATTCTTTGAAATAACATATTTCAGCCTTTTATTACAGGAAGACAGTGTAGAGCAAAGGAGAGAGACATGAACTAGGACGCAGGAGAACTGGTGTTTATGTTAAGCTCTCCCACTGATCTGGTGACTGATCTTGACCAAGTCAGGTGGTCTGTCTTCTCTTTTTTCTGTTTCCAAGATGGTGATAAAGATACTGGCTTCCTTCAATAAAGTGCCTTGATATCTACTTGCTGAAAACGTGCATCATGTGAAAGTCAGGCATTTCACCAGCTATGCAAGGCAAACAGTCAGCTTCTGCTGTATTCAGTCCCTGCTCCCTCTGACTTGAGCTTGTAAAGTTATATGAAAATAAGTGACAGTAGCAGATAACCAATTGCCTTCTTTGTGCATAGATACATAGATAATCTCAATCAGATGGGAATAAAGAACAGATGTTCCCTAAACATATGTGCAAACAAAAAATTGCAAGTGTGAATGTGCATGAGCAATGACTAAAACAGGGGAAATGAACAAAGTATGATTTCAAGATGTAAGCAAATATTTGTGAGGCCTGATTTGGAAATTTTCAGCTAGCTCTAAAAATGGCACACTTAAGAAAATGAAAAGATTTAGGGATTTATTTATGTTTAACTCTGGGCCATGAGGATATTTATCTAAGTGCCTTCAGTCTTTTCTGAACAAGGGTAAGATGGGTAAATGGATATTGTGCCACGACATGCATCTGTTTGCATCAAAGCTTCTCTCTGTATGGTTGAATTTGTGATGTAGACTTTCCTTTCCATATTCTTTCAGTGCTAAATTAATTTTCTCATGCTTCAGTTTCAATCACTTTACAGCCTTCCAGGACTTTCATTTTTCTCAAAGTGAGTATTAAAATGACTTATTAAAAGCTCAACTGTTCTACTACCGTTATATTTTCCTTCCTTCAAAAGATCTGGCTACATTTGACTCAAACTTTCTCTTACCCCACTTTTAAATTATTACATCATAATGCCATTGATTTCATGGCAGATCTACGACATCCTGCAGAAGAAAATTAGGTTGAAGTCAAGTCTCTAATTGTAAAGATACTTTTCCACTACCTGACAGGGTACTCATTAGCCATATTCAAGTAGGAGATAACTTGTTAAGCTTGGATTAAATGTCTTAAATCACGTGCTACCTTCTTTTGTTGTTGGATGGGATGAAAAAACAACTGTGAACTTTTCTAAAGTACAAAGATACAAAGAAGATGTACGATACAAAATAGATATAAGGTAGAAAAAGGTATTTCTCTGCAAACACAACTACATTTTCACTCTTAAGATGTTGATCTTACTCATGCTTCTGAAATTTCAGAAATTTTGTTGTGTTTTTGTTCTAAATACGAAAAAAAAAAACCCTGAAAGGTGATGTTTTCTCTCAGAACATATACTTATAAAATGTCATGAAAACACGACTCTTACTTTTTAAAAGATTTTGGGGGCACGTGTGAGGCGCCTGTGCTAAAATACATGTAGTTCTCCACATCCTTTCATGCAATTGTACTTTTTCCATTTGGTTGAAGAAATCCCAGATACCACGTGAAACAGGAACACTTACAAGGGTTTTTCTTTCATGTACACAGACTTAAAAGATATTTCACCCTTGAGGAAATACCCATGTGATATATTTTGTACAACATCAGTAGCAAATTCATCTTAGTGAAAATTATTCTCTCTGCTTAGAAACCTTCACATTTATGTACGAAGGCTGCTTCATAAGGTCAAAGATAAGAATTCTCTTTTTCGCCCTATCTTGAGCAAAGCAAAGGTGAAAGCTGTAAAATAACTGCGAGCTTGCGTGGCACCCGATCAGCTCTGATTTACAAGGATGTTCACGTTACTGTTATTGAATTAATATGTTTGCACTAGCCTGCTTTAATTTCGATGTGTTCCAGACCAGTTAACTGGAAGAACTAAATAGGTGTTTAGTGTTTAATAGATATGATTATTAGTTTTGTTTAACTTATTAGTAGAGCTGGGTAAAAAATGGTTTTCCTCAGCCTCTGAAGTTTTTGAGATTTAGCAACATTCCTATGCCACATCAGGAATAGATTATGTAGTCTGTTGGGGTTTTCGTGTATGCATGTGCGTCCACAAACACACACACAGTCTTTGTAAGAAAAGAAGGTCAAATTCTTGCTGCATAGCCTGCTGATGAGGGTGCTTAATGAGAAATACAAGCCCAGAGGAAACGGGCTGAATTTAGGTAATTTTTATGTCTCCAATACTAAGTACTGCAGGATTGGTTGTTTCTCTCCTGTCTGCTCAGGAGGTCTGCACTGTACCTGAGGGCCTCTACCTGAGATATGCTTCGTCATAGTCATGCTGTGAAAATTTTCATTTCCGTGAATCAGTGAATCACAGAGAAAGCATTTGGTTGAAAAATTCCCAAGCATTTCCATTTAATCATTCATTTTGCTGACAGTTTTCTTCTTGTGTCTTCCTTTCTTTATCCCCTCTCTTCTCGGAGCATGTTTTGCAAAGACAGTTGCTTTCAGATAAATCTGTTGAAATTTTAACAGTGATTCTTCAAACATCTGACACAACATCTAGGCTTGTAGTCCTGACAATAACTAGCACTCTTCCTCTTGTCCTCCTCATTCATACTTAAAAATCAGAACGGGTATCTAGTGGTTTTTCTGCTCCCTCTGATAGTATATAATACATGAGAGACTCCACAGGAAAGGAGACCTCTTAGAGAAGGTGAACACACAGCTCTCGAAGGTGGACAGTGGCAAGCAGGTCCTGGGATACTGGGTGCTGCCTCTGCAGCAGCTCAGTTTTCTGCCCTCGCTTGGCTTACCTATTGCTTTTTCTTGTTCCAGCTGCTTTTTCCTCTCCCCACAATTGCAGTTGGCTCATGTGTTCAGATTCAGCTGCTTTGTCAGCACCAAGGTGCCTCTGATTCTTTAAAGTGGCTTCAAGCTCCTGTTTCTCTGTGTTTTCTTCTACCTTCTTGTGCTATGCAGCTACAGGACATGGACAGGATGGTCCAGGTTGCCAGATGTGTCCAAAGCACAGTTTGTCCCAACAGACTTTTCTTCTGGTTGAGCTGAACTAGCTACGCTTTTTGTTTCCAACCACATCAGCTCTTCTGGCTAGGCAGGGTTTTGCATGGTGTGCTTTAATGAACTCACTGAAAGCTTCAGGCTGGTTCATCATATCTAATTTAGCTAACTTTGCAGTCATTACTCCTCAGCAGACAATGCCATGCTGACCTAAACTGATGATGGCTCCTTTTCCAGGCCAAACATTCCAATCTGCTTGGATGAACTAAGCAAAATCTATTCCTAATCAGCTTTATTGTTCAGATTATGTCTTCTGAATAAGGCACGTGCTTAAGTGAAAGAATACTGTTCTTATATTCTGCAACTTAATTTCTTTATCTGAAATAAACAATCACAAGAAATTCCAGTATGTTTCCAAAACTTTGGTGGGTAAATTCAGAAATGGAATATGAGTTTGCTGAGGAGGCAAAGAACAGCACAAATCAAGCAGACTGCATTGCTCTCACAAACTTGAGTGTTCACTCTTCAGGTTCAGTACACGCTCTTCTTCCGAACCTAACCAAGCCATAAATCTTATCTTGCTAACAAACGTTACCAGAAGACACTTGCATATAGCTTGTGCATAACCAGTTTGTGCAGCTTAATGGAGGGACACACACTAATCTACACTGGTTGTATCCGAGAAAGGTATTTGGATGCTGGGCACCAGGAAAAAGCTTGAGCATCTTAGTTTTATAGACCACCCTACTGTAGAAGCTGAAGTCTATGCTGTTAGGCTAGCTATCTTGAAACCACCCTTAAATCACATTAAGGAAAAGCTGGTAGAAGTATGTATTTATTTAGTGGGTAAAAGAGGCTCTAAAGTTACCAAGGTTTATAAAGGCACAAAAGATTCAAACAGTTAATTTTTTTATTTTTTAAGAAGAGCGCTAACATTTCATCCCACACTCAACTGACAAAACATTACATGTTTACAAGCTCCTGGTCAAGGATCTTGTTCTTAAGAACTTTTACTGCATTCATGGGAGAGGTGTTTCAGATGGGGACACGTGCTTATTTCTGACCTTCTCCTTCTCAATTGTTAACCCCCCTCCCTTGTTTGGAAATGCTAAAGGCAAAGCAAGGCCAGCCGTGGCATGCACTTAGCTAAACTATTAGCAAGCAATACCTTACTGAGGGATAAAGCAGCCTTGTCTGCCCGGTGAAGCAATGAACAAGTCCCAGTGAGGAGCCTTTCCGCACCCTGAACATTGTATTTCACATCAGTCTGGGAACTGACAGCCAGCTTCCACACTTATGTACAAGGCTAACTCCTACTCATGATACCATGACACTGCCCATTTGACAAATTTGTGGATAAACAGTGTCACACGTTCTCCACTGCACATGGGAAGGGCAAAATTCAGAAGGCTTCTATGCAGATCTTTTAAAAATATGTATCTTTTGAAAACATTTCAGCTGTGGCATCAACAAAAACTTTGATAGTAGTTAGGCACTGATGTCTTCTGGCCACTGCTTATTCCGGTGTTCATTGCTCCCTTGTGCTTTCACCATCTGTTTGACATTTGCTTGTAGGCTGTTAAGTTTAATGGTAGGCTCTTTTTGGGGATGGCAACATTTTCACTGCTGTTTTTGTACGGTTTGTAGCCACAGCAGGGTTCTAGGTGCTAACACAGAGATATGTAGGGACTTATTTTTTCCTGACACTCCAGATCTAGACAAAGACCCCCATCTATTTTATTATGTTCCAGTTCTCTCCTGATGCCATCTATATTGGAATCAGTGATTTAAAGGTTTAAGATTTCAATGCTTTTTAGATACCTTGCCCACCTGCCCCCAACAGCCCCAAGTCCCATAGTTTTTTGAAGCCACTTGGTCTCTTTCAACGAGTATGTCATCACTCAGTGGAGATACAGTGTGTAGATTAAACACATTAACATAACATCTGCCATCAATAGCTGACACATCTTGCTGCTGTAGGATGGATCGCAGTGCATATGGCTGGTATTTATTGCTGAGTAGATAGGAGGAAGGAAAGGGATGAATGGACAGAAAATTGTGAGCTCTCCAGCTCTCAAAACCAGAGATTTTAAAATAAGTAATTCTACTGTCTTCTTCTGTCTTCTAAAATGCCTACAGACAGCAATAGTGAAAAAAGTATATAGAGACTTGCCATTGTTAATAAAGCTGCATTAATGCATGTCTTATGAAAATGAGTAAATGAGTAAGGGAGCTGCCTTAGTTAACCTAACAGAAGTGTGAATCAAATGGTGCTCTCTCTTGACCTCCTGTAGTCCCCTTGCCTCTGTGCTTTAAATATCCGAGGATCTTCTGTATTGCACATTGTACTATAAGAAGTAACCTTTGTGTCGGGCTTTGTCAGGCCAAAAGCCATAGCTGATGCCAGGCCCTCTTTGTCAGCCTGGGCCCTACAAGGCTTGTTTTTCTCCTCCTTGGAAAGACCAGAGGCAACCTGTGGTGTCTCATTTTTTCTTAGCTATGCTATGCCCACCCACTCTGCCACCACTTTCTTTGGTGCCACCAGCATGCTGCAGTGTGATAGCTTTGCCCTGGGGCTTGGCAAAAGGCTGGGAACATCTCCGGCTGTAGACTGCCTGGGGCCAGGGCCAGTTCCTGCCTTGTGGCACACGTGTTTGGTGGCTGTCAGTAGTATCGACGTGTGCACCTCACACGTGTGTCCCTCAGTCGTGGGTGCAGTCTTTTCCTTCATGATCTGCCTCACTGATGTAAGGCAGCTTGCTTTAGGCTTCAAAGTCTGCAATCATACGGCTTTGCCTAAGTAGTCCTGTGGAGACCACAGTCTCCACAAATGACCCTTCATATAGTATTTTCAGGGTCTTTGAGGAAAAAATAACAGGCACGTGTTGCCTGTTGCCATTGTTGTTTTAGCCATGTGTGCCTTTAGTGCCCTTTAATAATAATCCATAAGTGCTAGCTATTCCTAAGAGAGAAGCAACATGAAGAAAGGGGTGAAAATACCATTGTTTGCTAGCACAGACTTGCTCATTGCTGGTACTGTAAACATGATTATTTCTCTTTTTGTTTAATGCGAGGCTACTTCAAGTTTTCTAGCTGATAGGTTGTATTTCCTTTCCTCTTTGCTGCATATAGTGTGTGCTGGTCTTAAGCATCTTTAAGTAAAACTTACTTTTGTTTCGCTTATTATATGTATCTTATGAGGCTGTAGTCACCATGTGCATATTAACAGTTAAAAGGGATACCCAGAGAAATCCCAAATAGCTTAGATATCCTTACCACATGCCTTTACCCATTTTCACTAATGTTGTTCTCAGATCATTTGAGACATAGCTTTAAAAAATATAAGTAGTCTAACAAAGGAATAATAAACAAGTCAAATATTTTACTGGAAAAATCCTAGTGTATGACAACCTCTGTTCTAGAGGGACCTGGTCCTAATGATGAGTCCATCAGAATCAGTAGAAATGATTAATGGGTTAGGTCACATTTTTCTCTTGTCTAGCAAGGTCGCCATATCAGGACAAAGCTGAACATGTGCTGAAACACTCTCCCAAACTGGAGCTGAAATCAGTAAGCCTGCACTTTACCTGTGCTTTGGCCACTCGCTGCCATCCTATCAGAGTTTCTGCATGTCTGAAGAGCAGAAGTTGAGGTGACTGTGCAAAGGGTAGACAGCAGCAAAGAGCAGAATGAGGTAAGGAGACAAAGTGAGACATCAGGTGGGGATGCTGGAGGTAGGCTTTCACATCTGGCTCTAGAGGGATCTTCAGGCCACTAAGCTTAAGCCAGCGTTTAAAGGCTTTGCTGAAATGGTTCAAGGAGAAAATGGGTGAAGAATGTGTTAAAATTGAGTGGAAATGCCTGGGCAATGTAGTATGGCCATTCTATAGCTCTGTTTCTGGGTCGGGAAGGTGTCTACCTGAAATTTGCTATTATAGATAGCCAGGCTGAATTGACATTTTTGTTTGTAAATTATGTTTTCAAACCAGGTTAAGCCAGACTGAAGCACTCTCATACATGTTAATGATTTGTGCAGAGAAGAGTTGTCTTATAATGCCTCCAATTCAGGCAACATATAAAAAGGCAAGTCAGTTTCTATATTATTATTCTATTGTTTTTAAGCTAGTATTGACAATATTGACTCCCAGATTTGCAGCAGTAAGGATTGCCAGTGCTGAATAAGAGACCTTCTGCCTTAAAAGCACATATATGGACCTAATCAGGTAGGAAACAATATGCACAAGCTGTGTTCTGTGCCCCTGGCAGAAACCAAAGAGGATGTCTTCAAGGTGCAATTAGCACAGCATGTACATTTTGCCTCCCAGACTATTAAATACTGTATTCCGTAAGAGCTGGACCAAGCATATATACTATTGTTGTCACAGTAAAACCGATTTCTCTGTGTTACGTGAAGAACATGTGCTGAAGAAATTTGAAGTTTAGACATTATTAGTGCTGGTTTTATCCATTTTTTTCTTTCAGTAGGGCTGTAATATGACGTTCATGTAGCATTTTGTATTCAAATCTGTGTAAAACATCAGACCAGGCAGTCCTATAAATTGTGTTTCCCTGGACTATTTAAGCAGCATTTCTTTTCTTATAGACAGTGTAACATGTATTACTAGGGCATAGCACTAAGTCTTTTTAGTGCAACATACAGCTATTTAATCAACACTGGAATTTTACATCCTTATAGATGCAAAAGCAATTCTTTTTTTAATTAGGAGTTCCTCTGGATACTTAGAAGGACTTTTAACAGAGGCTGTATCTTTTGGGACCTTTGATCTCCAGTGCATTTTTCATGTTCCTGTTTCACCTGTGGAGCAGACATCATCTTGGCTCAAACACTGCGAGGATGTCAGGTATTTCCAGGGAAATATTTTGAGAAAGTCAGAGCTGTTGGAAAGAAATCTAAAGCAAATGGATAACACAACAGGAGAAAATGGGTTGAAAGGAACACAGTCAAAAAAGGAGATAGGAGTAAGATAAAAGACAGTTTGGAACACGGCTGAAATACTTTGAAAGACTGAGGATAAAACCGAACAAATAAAAATACAGAGGGAAAATAGAAAAATGTAAAATATTCAGAAATGAAGAGAAATGAGCAAAATAAAAAAAAAAAAGATTAAAATTGGAAAAGAGGAATGAATGAAAGATGGGAAGGAAAGCATATGAATGGATTGATGGCAAAGGAAAAAGAGGAAAACAAGAAGTGGATGGATATGTAAATTAATTTGGAGAGAGATTGTGTCCTTAACATTGTCATATGGGCATTACATGAGTTTTGCTGACAACTTCAAAGTGAGCAAGGAAAAAAAAAAAAGGAAGAGATGTTCTATACTTTGGATAGCAATGATGTAAGAAGTCATAAACTATAGGTAAATCTTGGTGGTTCAGAACTGACAACATCAGGTTTTAGAGATAAGCTTGTGAGATAGTGTTTGCATCTGAAGTAGAAAACAGATATACTGTGACTGGTGCCAGAACCTAGTGGTTTGTTTTGGTGCAGAGAATTCACATCTTGTGCTGCTCTACTAATGAGTCAATGTTTATAGTCTCAGTTTGGCCTTTCTTTAATAAATTCTATAAAGGGAATGAAATTCAAAACCAGTATTGTTTTTGAGTTTGAGAAGATCTGTATTTCTTCAATGGTGTTCCTTAAGTTTAAGTACTCCAGACCTTACCTAGCCTCTTTGAACCCTCAAAATTAAGCTGCAAAGAATCTTTGAAGGCTGAGATCAACGAATTTAGCTGAAAATTTTCGTGCCAATGCTAGAGTAACAACTCTGATATGCAAGATCAGGGTTGGAGAATATCTCAAGGAATTGGTGTTTTCTGTACCATTCTTCAGCTGGTCTGAATGCCAGCTTGAAACAGCCCAGTGTATGAACTTCCTTTCAACACAGGACAGTGATTTTTTTTCCACAAAAAGTTATGGCACAAATCTAAGGTTGAGTCTAGCAAAGATGTGCAGCTACTAAGAAAAAAGACATTCTTTTCTGAGGAAGAAAATGCTGACATTTTAAAAGTTGGAGCTCACTGTTAAGCTTTTGAAGGTATCTTGACTTAAAAGTCCTGAGTCGCCTGTTGAATTTATTGATTTGAAATTGCTTATTCTTAAATCACTCAGTTTATTTACATGTTCTAATATGTGTCTAAGATCTGAACTTTAGACTTCTGCTGTTTAAAATTTAGGCCCAAATTTATTATCAGGTCTTCAGACTTTACTCTCGGTATATAAAATCATATGAAAAAACTTACAGTGTTTATTTTTTAAACAGTTAATTGAGACAAAATAACCATGCTTTTCTAATAAACAAGAACAGTCATCCCTTTTTAGAAAAGTCAGATTTGGGGTTCTGCTGGTTGGTGGTGGACAAAAGATGCAAAAATATTTATTTTTAAAAATGCAGAAAATCCAATTTTCCTAAACATACAAAGAATGGAATAGGGCATATTTCTTTGCCAACATCTTTTAGACGTAATACTGCCCAGGTGGTACTCTTTCTAGACTGTTCTTCAGAGCTACACTCCTTTTTCAGTCTGTTACCTTAACTTTATTTCTAGTTTGCGCTTTCCTGTGGCTTCTGCTGCTCACGTAAGCACCTCTACTAAAAATAATTGTCCTAGAACCCTGTTGTACGTGTGCTTGGTATGTACTTCTCTGTTGGCCAGAACCTCATGTTTTGGAAGCTGCAAATTGTTCCCATCTTATTGCTCCATATAAGAATTTCTTCTGTTTGTTCCTTTCCAAATGAAGAACACTTGTTAAATCATTAACTTTCAGTAGAATTTTAGCAAATCATGACAGTACAATGAAGATCGCTGTTATGCATTACTTAGTCATTTTGAAATGGATTCTCTATGAACGTTTGTTACCAGTTTTCCAATAGCTTCTCTCAAGTCTTTCTAGCAGAAGAGTGAGAAAGGAAGGGCTGAGCTTTACACTAAACTCATGACTGAGCTCTGGATAAAACACTGGTCAGGTTGCAAGCAGCATCAAATCAAGAATTGCTTCCTAATGTCTCTAAGCAAGTTGCTGAATTCTTTAATACTTTAGTTCACAAGATAAAAATGTGAACAATCATTTTCTCCTGTTATTTACTCTGGGCTTTTAAACAGTTTACTCTTTCCCATAAATATTTGGGTAGGGTGAGCCCTGATTTTTAGTTATCTTGTACCCAAGCATATTTATCACACACATTTCAAGGCCATACTTTTCCTGCTACTGTAATACAACGACACAGTAGTTTTCATCTTCTCAGGAAAATCTTAGGGCAGTGACAGATGAAGTTTGGATGTTTCTGAAATTGAGTTAAGCACAGAGAAGTTCAAATGCATAGATGAGTCTCCTAAGATTATCTTATCTACCTGCAGTTTACTTAGGAACAGGCTCCCTCATGAGGTAATCTCTTCTGCTTCAGACCTAGGTAGAAATGCCACAAAACCAGCCTGTCACTGATGTGTGATGATTTCAGTTATTTGTGCTGGTGGGACTCAGTGGGAATGTTTAAATGCAATATACCAGTAAAATAAATAAATCATTAATTTAACTTAATTCAATGTTCCTCTCTCCCTACCTGCCTTACGATAGGGTTAATATTTTTTCCTGTCAGGACTGCAGTGCATTTTAATTAATGTTGGGAATACTTCTGCAGCGAACGTGTACTTCATGGCCACCTAAACTTTAATGCTTTTATGGTTTTACTTCTATTACAGAGTCGCTGTTCTTATTAGGAAATGGAAAAGAGCTCTATAATATACCTGTGCAAAGTAATTAGTTTATATGGACTTCAAAATTGTTTTCTCTAAATTTCTGCAGCTTTTTAAATGCCTCCACATGCTGCTGTACAAGCAACACATTTTTTTTCTTAAACAGACCTTAACAGTTCATCATGCTTTTGAATAACAAGTGGTTGATCATGTACCTTAATTACAAGAGCAAATTGAAGGCAATTGTACTATTCATCAAAATAAATCGCATATTAGTTAACTAATGAAAAAGTCAACAGACAGAAGAATAATACCACAGCAGTATTAGTAAACACAGGGGCAAAATTCTTAGCTGGTGTAAAACACCATGGCCTTAATCTCTTCAATTGAGTTGTGCTGGAAGATACCAGGTAATGATCTGACCTTTTTTGGGTAAACGTGTGAAGAATTACGTGCGCTAATTTTCCTTTGGGAAATTAGGGGGCAATATTCATTGATGCTTGATATTTAGATGTTGCTTTTTATCTGTCCTTTCAGATAAAACAAAGAATCACATTGCTTATATAAAGGGAGACTTTGGCTTCTATTCTAGATAATGTGATTTGCAATTCCCATTTTCCAAGCCAGTTTGATATGCTTACATACAGAGATTAAATGTCTGGGATCAGGAAGTTCAGTCATTAGGTGCAGTAAAGAACTGTGATGCTGCAGATATAACATTTTGAGATCTAGCTAGATAAAAGATTAAAGGCCAAATTTATTCAGGGTACAAGAGGAAACACATTTCACATATAAGGATAGTGATTTTCTTTTAATGGAGGAGTGCAATAGGTGTTCTCAGTGCCGTGCTGGCTCACATAAGCTGGAATGTTTTCTCCAAACACCACTTGGGTCTCTTGTTTTTATTGTTTTGTTTGTTGATAATCTCTCCAGTGCTGCAGGTGCTTTCCATACATACAAATTTCCCATCCCTCCAAACCTAATCAGTAAACAGAGGTCAGGGGAAGGAAGTAACAACATGGATTTTCTATAGGAATCAATACATTTTTCTATGAAGACAGCAGGGCAGAAAATGGATTGTGAACCAGAGAGAAAGAACAGAGGGCAGAGGCAGCTTTAAAATAAATTAGTAAAGGTCAGCTGATGCAGAGAGGGACTGCAGAAGGATGCCACAAGGTGACTCTTCAGGGGTGTGATAAAAGGGCAGAAAAAGCTCAAACATGGGGCAGAATAGAGGTAATGGGAAGGGCAAATCTCCTGTTGAAGTGCAGTATCTACATGACTTTAAGAAGACTTTCAATGCATTTGGCTATAAGAGTGTATATCAGCACTTGCTATAAGAGCATTATTTGGAGGGGGGAAAAAAAAAGGACTAAATGCTAGAGAATTGGGAAATGCTAGATTTCTGGGAGCTGTGTTGTTTTGAGTCTGTTCCCAGGTGCTCTCATGCTGGCTATGGTATACTGTATGGGCCCTGTAAAAAAAGGAAAAAAAATAAATCACATGAAATATTTAAAGAAAGCAACACAGTATACATAGAGGTGGATGGACATTTTCAGTGAAAGGAAGTACCCTAAACCACCCCTGCATGGAAAAATACAGAGTTAACAAAAGGAATGACTTTAGGGGTCATGCTAAGGGTTTATTTGACCCAGGATTCTGTCTCTATACATACTAATGTATAGAATAATCCCTTCCCCAGCATATTCTTCCAGTTTCTATCAATCTGCATGATAAAGTGGGCAAAACACATACTAGATACTTTTTTTTTTTTAAGTGAAATGTACACAAGTGTAGCTACTTTGTAAGAGTTAACAAGAGGGAAGACTGAGCAAGAACAGGCTGAAGTACTTTCCATTCAGCTTTCAGATCATATATATATATGACCTTGAGTTTAAGCAATGGACTTCCTTACAAAAGATATACTTGGCTGCTTTGGCCCCTCTTTCTCAAGAGCTTCTGATTTCAGTGTGTACCATTGTCAGTGACTAGCTGTCAATACCTGGTGAACAAATATGTTCAAGTGATTTTCAGTCTATTAATAGATGATTTGCGAACATAAAAAATAGGTGATATTATCAAGTTGTTTACAATGAAAATCATCCATGAAAGAACAAGAATTTAAGGCAACTTAATTTATCATCTCAGCGAAATCATTGACCAAGTCTCCAAGACATTTCCTTTGAAGATCTCCTGCATGACAAATTATTTTTATGTATTTGCAAATGACTATTCGAATAATTTCAAAGATTGTTCCTGGGTGAGTGCTGCATAATCATGCAAATTTGCGTAGGGGAAAACTAGCAGATTCATTTAATTTTTTCCTCTTGCTTTGTATATCAGAAGGCTTTGCTTTGTTTATATCACTTTTTCTTTCGCACAAAGGGGAAATGTTTTCGACACTGGTAATAACTGATGTTTGTGTGAAGAGTAGCCCTGATGGTGTTTGGCCATCTTGAAAGCTCCTTTTGGTTGTAGGGCTTCTCCACTCCTGGAGCAGAAACAATACCCTGGGACTTAGACAATCAATCACACAGCATGAATAATGAGCAAACACTCAAAGCAACAGTCACATTTGCATAAACCATTCATTCAGTACATTTGAATAACCACCAAATTAATGAAAATCAAAAGGAGTCTATGGATCATTTGCCAACAGGAAGGAGGGCTAAAACCATTGAATAGATGGCTTGCTGAAAAAAATTTACATAGCTCTGTCTTTCTAGAAGGAAAAAAAGGAGGCTGGTTGGAGTGAAAATTACCAGGAGATGAGCCTCTTCTTGCCCACCCCGACAAGGTTTCTTTCTGTGTAGTTCCACCGCATAACTCTATTTCTTCCTGTGAGTGTTGTTTTCAAGGTAAAAACAAAAATAATCTAGGAACCCCACTTTGCAACAAAGTAGGAAAAAAGCAAGTAGGTAAAAACATGGCTTTAATTGACTTCTTGCAGGTGGAGAACCAGATGTAAATATTATCAGGAAATACTGGTTTCTAGAGATGCCTGCAGAAATCAGTTTGAGGTTTTTTTAAATGGTACAGTACATGCCTGGCAAAATCAGTTATGTGAGGGTCTCTTTAGATACATTCAAAACAAGACAGTTTTGAAAGAAACTCAGAAAGATGCATACTTTAATTTTGTCTGTTCAATTTCTCTTATTTTTCTCCTTCTTGTTTTAGAAGGTGCTGAAAATCCTCTGCCAGGAGTCTATATTCAATTTCAAGAAAGTAAACTCTTCCAGCAGTCACACCTGAGGGCAAAACCTAAAATCAACGAACAGATTATCAGGAGGTGCTTTTCACTTTGCTGCTCCTACCACTGCTCAGGCTTCCCATTTCTTGGAAATCCTTTTTTTTTTTTTTTTTTTCAAAAAAAAAAACCCCAAAACCAAAAAACCTATGCATCATTCAAATGTGGATGCAATTAATTTCATTAGGAAAGTCTGTAATCCTGATATAAGAACAATGCCATATAGGATAGAAAACCACATAATGGGTGTCTCTGTCAATATTTAAATTAAACAAACCAGTGTCTGCCTAGTTACTGATTGCTGAACTCTATTTTGTATCAAAATGCTTCCACCTGTTCTTCATACCTTGACAATATGATATCAACAGAGATTTCATGCATGCCAAAATAATTACCCAAATTAAAAGATACATATTTATTGCTTTGGTAACTCCCATAAGTAAGGAGAGAGCAGGATGCACATCAGAGAAGTCAATCCCTATCAGACATGGCTCTACCAGACAGACTGGTGGGCTATGTCTCTGTACAGTTCTTCAGCCTCAGCTCTTCCAAAATGTCAGTATTTGACATTCTTCATTGCTTAGACCAAGCACTGATACTGCTTCCAGAAGATTCTCCTCCTGCAGCACAGGCATGTTCTATGGGCTGTTCAGAGTCTTCCAGAGAGACCTTTTAACTTAAGGCTTGTGTCAGCAAGTTAAACAGTTCTTTGGTTCAACAACCAACATCTCGTACAGCAGTCCCTTTGAAGACACTAAGCCTGACAGCTGATAGAATCTGGAGAGCTGCCAGTTCCACAGGGAATGCCATTTTGGGGGAGATGGGAATGGAGAACGTCACTCAGGAAGTGGCTTGCTCACTCCTAGAGCAATCCAATGTATTCTGTGCTTTTGGATCTTCAGGTCTTCTCCACTGATTCTGGGGCTCTCCAGGCAGCTGTTGTGTTTGTGTTTTTTTATTAAGGATTATGGATGGAAATACAACATACTTTTTATGGAGCTTATCCTACAGGGTTTGGAATACGGGCACAGTGTTGCTTGAATCGTAGAATCATAGAACGTGTTAGGTTGGAAGGGACCTTTAAAGGTCATCTAGTCCAACCCCCCTGCAGTAAGCAGGGACATCTTCAACTAGATCAGGTTGCTCAGAGCCTGATCAAGCCTAGCCTTGAATGTCTTCAGGGATGGGGCCTCTACCACCTCTCCGGGCAACCTGTTCCAGTGTTTCCCCACCCTCATTGTAAAGAACTTCATCCTAATGTCTAATCTAAACCTACCCTGCTCTAGTTTAAAACCATTGCCCCTTGTCCTATCACTACATGCCCTTGCAAACAGCCCCTCCCCAGCTTTCTTGTAGGCCCCCTTCAGGTACTGGAAGGCCGCTATAAGGTGTCCCAGGAGCTTTCTCTTCTCCAGGCTGAACAACCCCAGCTCTCTCAGCCTGTCTTCATAGGACAGGTGCTCCAGCCCTCTGATCATCTTCGTGGCCCTCCTCTGGACCCACTCCAACAGGTCCATGTCGTTGTGCTGAGGGTTCCAGAGCTGCATGCAGTACTCCAGTTGGGGTCTCACGAGAGCAGAGTATAGGGGGAGAATCACCTCTCTGGATCTGCTGACCACGGTTCTTTTGATGCAGCCCAGGATGCGATTGGCCTTCTGGGCTGCAAGCACACATTGTTGGCTCATGTCCAGCTTTTCATCCACAAGTACTCCCAAGCCCTTTTCTGCAGGGCTGCTCTCTATCCCATCATCCCCCAGCCTGTATTGATAGCGAGGATTTTCCCGACGCAAGTGTAGGATCTTGCACTTGGCCTTGTTGCATTTCATAAGGTTTGCTCGGGCCCACCTCTCCAGCTCGTCCAGGTCCCTCTGGATGACATCCCGTCCCTCTGGCACATCGACCATACCACTCAGCTTAGTGTCATTGGCAAACTTGCTGAGGGTGCACTTGATCCCGCTGTCTATGTCATTGATGAAGATGTTGAACAGCACCGGTCCCAGTACGGATCCCTGAGGGACACCACTTGTGAACCCTCTCCATCTGGACATTGAGCCATTGACCACCACCCTCTGGATGCAACCATCCAGCCAATTCCTTATCCACCAAACGGTCCACCCGTCAAATCTGTATCTCTCCAACTTAAAGAGAAGGATGTTGTGGGGGACTCTGTCAAAGGCCTTGCAGAAGTCCAGATAGATGATATCCATAGCTCTCCCCTTGTCCACTGATGCAGTCACTCCATCGTAGAAAGCCACTAGGTTGGTCAGGCAGGACTTGCCCCTGGTGAAGCCATGCTGGCTGTTTCGAATCACCTCCCTGTCTTCCATGTGCCTTAGCATAGCTTCTAGGAGGATCTGTTCCATGATCTTCCCAGGCACAAAGGTGAGGCTGACAGGTCAGTAGTTCCTAGGGTCCTCCTTTCTACCCTTTTTAAAAATGGGTGCAATGTTTCCCTTTTTCCAGTCCCCAGGGACTTTACCTGACTGCCATGACTTTTCAAATATCATGGAGAGTGGCTTGGCAACTACATCAGCCAATTCCCTCAGGACTCTGGGGTGCATCTCATCAGGTCTCATAGACTTGTGTATGTTCAGGTTCCTCAGGTGGTCACAAACCTTGCCTTTACTTATAGTGGTTGGGACTTTGTCCCGCAGGTCCCCATCTTGCGGCCCTTCCGCCTGGGAGCCATGAGGAGAGAGGCTGGCAGTAAAGACCGAGGCAAAAAAAATTGTTCAGAACCTCAGCCTTCTCCTCATCTGTTGTTACCAGTTTTTCATTCTCGGTCATCAGGGAGGGCACTCTTTCTTTGATCTTCCTTTTCTGGTTGATGTACCTGTAGAAAAGTCCTTCTTGTTATTCTTAGCACCCCTTGCCAAGTTCAGCTGCAGCTGTGCCTTGGCCTTCCTGACCTCGTCCCTGCATAACCAGGCAGCATCCCTATACTCTTCCCAGGACACCTGATGCTGCTTGAACTGCCTGTGCAGTTCCTTCTTGCCTTTTAGTTTGACCAGGAGGTCCCAGCTCAGCCACACTGGTCTCCTCCCTTTCTTACTTGATTTATTACAGCTGGGGATCGAGAGCTTTTGTGCTCTGTAGAAAGCATCCTTGAAGATCTGCCAGCTCTGCTCTGCCCCCTTGCCCCTGAGGACCATTTTCTAGGGGGTCCTATTGACTAACTCTTTGAAGAGCAGGAAGTTTGCTTTCCTAAAATTCAGGGTCCTGACTAGGCTCCTTGTCTGGCATATATCCCTCAGGACCATGAACTCCACTAGTGCGTGGTCACTGCAGCCCAGGCTGCCTCCAGTCTTGACATCCCCAATGAGCTCACTCACATTGGTGACTATGAGGTCCAGTATGACATCCCCTCAGGTAGGGCTGTCTATTTCCTGTCTTAGGAAGTTATCATCGAGGCACTCCAGGAAAATTCTGGATTGTCGACAGCTCACCATGTTACTTTTCCAGCAGATGTCAGGGTGGTTGAAGACCCCCAGCAGGACGAGAGCCTTCGAGTGTGATGCCTCCTGTAGCTGGAGGAAGAAGGCTTCATCAGTAGGTTCCCCTTGATCAGGCAGCCTGTAGTAGACACCAACCACAAGGTTCCCCATTTTGCCTCGGTCTCTAATTCCTACCCATAAGCTTTCAACGTCCTCTTGGCTGTTCTTTAGGGACATCTCTTCACACTCTATCCATTCCTTAACATAGAGGGCAACACCTCCACCCCTCCTTCCTCACCTGTCCCTTCTGAACAGCCTATAGCCATTGATAGCCAAGTTCCAGTCATAGGATTCGTCCCACCAGGTTTCAGTAACGGACACTATGTCATAGCTTTCCAGCAGGATGGTAGCTTCCAGCTCCTCCTGTTTGTTGCCCATGCTGTGTGCATTCATGTAGAGGCACTTCAGCTGGGCTGCTGGCTGTGGCGCCTTCTTAGAGGAGCACTCCTTGGGGTGTTTCTCAGGTGTTTCCCTGCTGACTCGGACTACGTCAGAAGCGCCTGGCTCATCTCCATAAGACTTTGGCTGTGATGTAGCATCCCCAGCATGCCTCAGGGTAACAGGTCGAAGGCCCTTCCTAGTGCCCCATCCCTCTAACCCTGATGTGGTGTCTCACCGCTTGTCACAGACAAGCCTAATATTATCATCCCCCTCCCCCTTCACATCTAGGTTAAAGCCCTGCAATCAGCCCTGCAATCTTTTGGGCAAAGACCCTCTTCCTCCTTTGGGAAAGGTGTTTCCCAGTTGACGCTAATAAGCCTGGTGCTGTGTAGGCCATCCCGTTGTCAAAAACCCCAAAATTGTGGCGGCAACACCAGCCACGGAGCCATGTATTAATGGACTGGATGCGTCTGTTCCTTCCAGTGTCACTACCTGCAACTGGAAGGAGTGAGGAGAAAATAACTTGTGTCCCAGACTCCAGACTCCTTTACCAACCTTCCCAGGGCTCTGAAGTCCCCTTTGATTGTTCTTGTTCTGCGAGTTGTAGCTTCATCTCCACCTACATGGAAAATCAGTAACGGGTAATAGTCTGAGGACTGTATCAAAGTAGGGAGTTTCCTAGTTATGTCCTTAATCCGGGCTCCAGGAAGACAGCAGACTTCCCTGTGAGGGAGGGTCTACCCAGCATATTGGACCCTCAGTTCCCCTCAGGGTGGAGTCACCAATGACTACAACCCTTCTTTTCTTCCTTGTGGGTGTGGTGATGATATGGGTGGAATGAAGTAGGTCTGTCCCTTTGCATGCTCACACCTTATTCCTACCCTTATTCCTACCTTATGTTCAGAGGTGTTGCCACTCTCCCTGGCTTCCCTGGTTACTGTTGTTTCTGCACCTAAATCTCGGCAGCGTAAGCCCCCAAAATCATGAGCTCCTCTTTCCAAGAAAAAAATATGGATGCAAAAACCAACTTTCATGTGTTTTATGTATTATTTTAACAATAGCTATCTGATGTAATTTTAGTTCCAGCAACCCAGAAAGGAAATGGCATAAGATGTTGTGTAGATTTCTCATTTTCAGCTTGAACCACACAGACCACTTTTGCTTTCTCTGTAGGTAAATCAAAGGCCCAGTGATCTAACTCTTCCTTTCCGTACCTTATTTCCTTCACATTCGGAGAGCAAAACTTTTGCCATCTAAATACCAAATGCTAATAACTGCTTTTTGGGAAAAGTGTATCTTAAATTAGTCCCCATGAAAATCAGTTGAATTATATTTTGAAAGTAACACAGTCATATAAAACAAGCTGCTCATAGATATAAAGCAGGTGAGTTTCATGGCTTAAGTTGCTAGAAACATAAAGTTATTGGCATCTGGAAATTTCATTGTTATTATGCTTTTTATATGTTAAACTAGATCACAAATGAGCTATTTATTTATGTTTCTTTGCGGTCTGTTCTGAAAAAAAACTTGCTGCGATACATACCAGATGTCTATCTCACTCCAGTATGACTGTTTCTCATACTTGCATTTGTCATGGCTTATTGCTTGCCTGCCTGCTACTTCCTGTTGATTTCTTGTGTAGTTTTAGACTTTTTTGTCATATTCTCTGTTCTCACAGCTGCTCCTCAGTCATCTCAAAAGACATGACTTCTAGGTGGTGCTTCTCTTAATGTTCATGTACCTATGCCTCTGATAGCAGAAAGACAGCAGAGGCTTTGCCCACCTTCTGCAGACATGCAGGCATGTCCAAAGCTGTTCTGACTGTAAAGCTTTAAGTCACCATAAGTGAGCAGTCATTACCATGTATATTTCTTCTTTCTCTACAGCAGAGGATGTCATCAGTACATTTTTTGGCCTCCCATAACTCACAAATGTTTCAAATCAGCAAAGCACAAATGAGAACAGTATGGTAGAACTCAACAGCAGAGCTAGAAGAGGAGTACTGGTAAAACAAATTAAACATAAATGAGTCACAAAGGGAATGGGAGCTCCAGGGAAGATTCCAGTAACCTGAGGTCATAGCCACCTTGTCCTCACAAAGTCTCCCTCCCTGCTGCAGAAGATTGGAGCCACAGCTCTGCTCTGTCTTCTCTCCGCTAGCTCGGTATAGTTGTCCATGTCCTCCTGACCTCTCTCATCATATTCTTGATGCCTATCCAACAGACCTTAGTAAATACTGGCCTTCTTGCCTACTTTCTAAACTGCAATACCCCTGCTGTCTTTGCCCTTTAGGAACCAGGACTTTTCTTTACTATCCAGATTTGTTTTCATTTCCTAATATATCCATCAGCTGTGCTTTATGTTTTGCCAGTTTAACGCGCCCTGACACTCCAGTGCTTGTGAGTGGACCAGCTGGATTTGGCGGGGAACCCCCAGATTCCTCAGTGGCTTCCTCTGCTTCCGGAGGCCAGGCAAACTCAGCCTTCAACTTCCCTATCAGACCTTTCAGTTACCTTTCAATGGCAATCCTTTACCACTGGTAACTTGCCTGATTGAACCATCTCAGATTTAATACTCACACTGAAAGAAATAAAACGCTTCTGGTTTTCAAGCTAATGCATTATATAATAATGTAGATAGTAAAACACATTGCTATGTCTGACTATAGTCTTCAACTTTTAGCTTCCCATGTACTCCTCACATTTTTAATTAAGTTCTAAAGCTGTAAGTTGCTGTGAGAAAGTTTGGTGTCTGTATGAAAATTCAAAGAACTCATACTGATGTTAAGGCTCTGTTGAATAGCATGTGGGACCAAAGCCTTAGGGCACCAGTATCGTCAAGAAAAGACTGTCCTACTACTTAATATAGAAAATAAATGGAGTCAGAATAATGTGAAGAATTTGTCAGAAATCCAGAATAATGTGAAGAATTTCAACACTTCTCCAGGTTGTTTTGAGGTGGAGACCGCTCCACACCATGCCTGTTCTTATTCCAACCTTCCAGCTCCTTCTTTTGACCAGTTCAATGCATTTCTCCATATTCCTGGAAGCTGCACAGTAGATGAAATCACCCAGCTGTATTTGCTCTCTCCCTAGCTAGATACTTGTCTGAATCTTTTACAACCATCTGCTACCTTCTCAGCTATGTAACAGAGCAGAACATCAGCAAAAATCAAATATCTGAGCTACAGATTTCAGCTTTATTCTAAGCTCAGTGAATAGTTTTATATTTAGTGATTTTTTCAGTTTAACACCATGAGAGCTGAAGGGCATGATATCACGTAGACTTCATTCCCCCATGAAAAGTGGTAGTACTTCTAAATATTCATGACATCATTATACAGTTTATCAGATCCAAAGGTATTGCCAGCTTTTAATTTAGAGCACAGCTCTGTCATATTTCACTTGTAGCCAGAAGTGGGTTTTATTTCTTTTAACATTTGAATCCAAAGTATGCAGAATGGGTAGACTGTGAATTTTTAGCTTCTCTTGTCTCTTCTCAGATTCTTTCATTTGCACTATTTTGTTTTTGTTTCTTAAATAGATTGTGCTTTTGAGCAACCAATCAATGTAATTCAACAATATGTAATAGGAAAGCAGCTCCCGACTGTTACTTCCCATTTTTCACATCTGTAGTTAGGTTTATCAGAATAAAATCTCCAGGCTTGAATGATAGGCTATTTAGGGCATGAGATAGGTACTTACCAATGAAAACTCAACCTATTCTAGTTTAATCAAGAAAAACAGTTGTTTGCTCCAGTTAGACTACAGCAAGGAGAAAAGGAAACTGAGCCAAAACCAAAGAGAAAAATATCTTTATAGCTTACTGGAATCCAAACTATTGCAAATTCTTGCAACTCTACAGTCCAGAATCAGAGATGGGCATCTACTGCTCCTTCTCTTCTTGTATACATTTATTTGTTTATTTCCAAGAAGCTGGAAGGTATGGTTAGGTTAGGTATGTTGGCATAGGTGGACAGCAGCTGTCGAATGTTGTCATCTGAACACAGGCAACCATGGGAGCCTCATGATTGTTTTCCCTGTAACCAAAACAGCAGAGCTGTTATAAGCATCTGGAGGATAGGAATACACTTTTCACATGCGGTGGAGTTATCTCACTTCTTCTCATTTTATTTTTCTTACATAGCCTTGGAATGTGAGAAGTAGGGACTTTCCAAGCAGAAGACAATGATGGATCAAGTAGAAGAAAAGCATTACTGAAAGGTTTAATAATCTGGAGGTTTTGTGCTCTATTTCACTTTGGGGCACAACAGAAGCATTATGTTCCAGCTCTGTTTCAGTAGGTAGAGGAAGGGTAAGCACACTGTTTTGAGGGGATGTATGGTTGTGCTGTTATTTGTCTGCCTAATTTTACATCAGTATCACTTGAATGCCTTCATCTGAAATCAGGTGCTTTGACTGAACAGAGCAAAGGATGTCCACTGTCCATTTGTCTAAATGGACAAAGCAGAAAAATGACATTAGAAAAGATAATGTGATCACATCCATATTACAGATGAAAAATTAAGGCATAGCAGTTGTTGAGTTATGTTGACAAAATGCCACCCATGACCTGTGACTATACTGATGAGGCAACTACATGAGAAGCAGCAGCAAAGAGAGACATTACATGTATAACAAAACAGTGGGTAGTAGCTTAACAGAACTGCTCACCAAGATTGAAATTATTGTAACACTACCATGTCACAAATATCATACGAAAGTGTAAAATCAGCAAAACTGGGCCCATGGAAAAGAGTAAAGAGGGCTTGGCTGTTTATTAGGGAGGGGCTGAGGGTGATAACAGAATCGTAGAATCATAGAATGTGTTGGGTTGGAAGGGACCTTAAAGATCATCTAGTTCCAACCCCCTGCCATGGGCAAGGACACCTCCCACAAGACCTGGTTGCTCAAAGCCTCCTCCAACCTGGCCTTGAACACTTCCAGGGATGGGGCCTCCACAGCTTCCCTGGGCAACCTGATCCAGTGCCTCACCACCCTCAGAGTGAAAAACTTCTTCCTAATATCTAATCTAAATCTCCCTTCTTCCAGTTCAAAGCCATTACCCCTCGTCCTATCACTACATGCCCTTGTAAAAAGTCCCTTTCCAGCTTTCTTGTAGGTCCCCTTTCGGTTACTGGAAGGCTGCTATAATGTCTCCCAGGAGCCTTCTCTTCTCCAGGCTGAACAACCCCAACTCTCTCATCCTGTCCTCATGGCAGAGGTGCTCTAATCCTCTGATCATCTTCGTGGCCCTGCTCTGGACCTGCTCCAACAGGTCCATGTCCCCTATGTTGAGGGCTCCAGAGCTGGACGCAGTATTCCAGGTGGGGTCTCACAAGAGACAGAGAACTTAGGAGGAAGCAAAAACATAAAAACATAATATAACAGGTAGCAAATCATATGTTGAGAGCTGACTGGGGTACAACTGAAACAGTTCTAGTGCTTACGACTATTAGATATTTGTGATTAGTCAGGTTTTGATGTGATTGGTCACTAATCCTTGGTTTCTGTGACAGCAACTGTGGCTATTCTGCAAATACAGACAAGTCTGCATTGTGTCAAATCATCAGCACTGCCTCGGACTGCGTTTTACCTGGAGAAAGTTTATTTTTGAATCCTCTAGGATCTTCTTAAAAAGATTAAGTTGTTGCATATTGATCTTTGTATTATTTTTGAGAGCTTTTACTTTCTATAATTCTGATGTTAGGAATTGCAATGATTTTTGTACAGCAGAGCGGTGACTTCAGAACTATGCTGCAGGGTGCCTTGTCCAGTTAAAAAGAGAATGATCCGTCCTACTACCTCAGTCCCTTTTAGACTTTCTGAGGTTTAGTATGTACTCTTGATGTGGAGTGTGACCTTTCTTTGGCACAGACACTTGGTCTCTGCTCTTTAAAGACAATTGCCTCTTCTTTTGGAAGTGGCTGCTGTGCAGTGTAAAGACTTCTGAAGTCCCTTTGCAATCCATTAAGAGATTGGTTTATTTACTGTCTGCTGTTGCTTATTACTTAATCTTAGACTTCTTCCCTCAAGGAAAAAGAAATAATCTTTGCAGAGTTTCTGGTTTGTTCTGTGGCCAGACAGAACAAAAAGCTGTAATGTAGCTGACTGAAAAGACTGTTCAGCTTTGAATCAAAGTGTATTTGTTCTAATTTTCTAGCTGAGTTACATCCCAAAAAGATTTATTTTGAGCTAAAGTGTAGTGAAAATTGCCAGGTTGATGTCCCTAGGGACAAATTTCTCTATTTACCTGTAGGACAGGTGCAACCAAGGCAGCTCTGGCACATGATGTTCCCCAGATCTCCTTCCCTGCTTGAAGGAAGAGCTTACTGGTTGTAAAGCATGCTTCAGCACCCATAGTCTGTTTAGGCACTCAGAGGAATGACCACTGACCGCTGTTGTTGGGTGCTCTCCACTGAAATCATAAGTGGTTCTCACACTGCTATTGCTTGAACATTTTTGGTTGCTGCTGATGGTAGGGTAGATGTAAGCAACCTGGTCTACTGGGCAACGCACAAAAGCAACCATTTCATTTTGCTTCTCCCACTGTGCTCAACAGCCACTGAATGGCAAAGATGTACACCAACTCCATGGTGTACTGAACCTGTGCTACTGATTTAGGGAGGAGTAAGAGCCTCCAGATAGGATAGAAATTTCTTTTTACAGCAGAGGGAAAAAATCTCCCCAAATAACAAAGGTCAGTTCATGAGGAGCAAAACTGAGGATGCCAACTTTTCTGTGCTTTTGTATACTAACCCTTGTGCCCCTACCCACTGCAGGGGCTCCTTGGAGGCTTCTCATGGCCCCCGACCACCTGGTGAGTGAGAAGTTGTATGTACTGGGGACAGAGCCGAGAGATGCATATGCTGCCGAGTCACCAAGTAGGTAAACTGCTGGGTGGGTGTTGGCAGGTCAAGCACAAGAAATGAGACTTAAGTTCATGCTGCAGTCCTTTTCCTCCCAGGAAGAACTTGTCTGGCTCTCTTCTCAATCCAGCCAGCCATCAGTTTGTATGAAACTTTCAGGAACATAATTATGTTTAAGATTTCTGCTACTCTGTCAAATTTGCTTCAAGTTAGCTAAGAGGTCCAAAGGTTCAGAAGAAGAAAATGGACTGATGAGCAGACAGAGATTGCTGAAGTTTTTGTTACTTAAAAAACAGGCTTTCAAAAAAAAAAAAGAGGAGGGAAACTAACAGTACAGATTTAATTACTGGTAATTTTCTTGTCCAAAATTATTTTTGAGCTGCGCTTTGTATTTAATTATGACAAGAAATTAGTGAGAAGAAATAATTTTCAATATTTCCTGTAGATTTTGTGCAAAGATTGTGATCAGACCGTATATTCTATGGCCTGAGAAAGATAAAAGCAAATCTGAACAGCTTGATGCAGTATTTTAATCTCATAAATATGAAAAACAAATCATTACCCATAATTATGAAGTACAATAAAGAATAACAACTATTTCTATTTCTATAGTAGGGTTTTTGTTTTTCATTATTTTGTGTGTTGTGGGGTTTTGTTTTTATTTTTTTACATAAGTGGTGGTTTTAAAGGGCTTCTAATTACATACTTGTAATGTACACTAAGAAAGCTGGCAGCTCCCTTGCATCTAGCAGCATCCCACATATAGCTGCAAAGTTTTAAAGGAGTCCTTCTTCCTTCCTTCCTTCCTTGCTTCCTTCCTCCCTCCCTTCCTCCCTCTCTCCCTTCCTCCCTTCCTCTTTAAGAGCCAAATTTGGTAGACCTTCTATCTGACATTCCTGGAGACTGAAATCCTTTATCTCCTGACAGAGAGACAAATTATCCCATCTCTTCTTACCCCCCTGCCCCACTTCTCACCTGAGCAGATGGAAATCGCAGAAGTGCTCGCTGCTGTCCCAGCTCTGCTCCCTCCCACAACTAAGGAGGACTGCTGATGACAAAGGCTGCAGCTGAACTGGACATCCCATCCCTTATCCCTGAAAACCCCATCCCTTATCATCAGCCCTGCACTACCCATGTGTGTATGTAAGGAAGCAATGCAAGTTTTCTGACCAGAAGCTGTAAGAATATACAATAGCAAAATAGCCAGTATGGATGGAGTTCAGAATATTTCCCCGATCATGACTAAGGCCTTAACTCCCGCTGGTTTTGTTTCAGTTTTAAATCCCTGAGGTCACAGGATTCTGCCACTGCAAAGCAGAAGGGAAGTGGCCCTGTAGCTCTCACTGACAGGTAAAGGATGGGTTGTTGATCAAGATGTACGAGCAGCAAAGATACCTGTTTCCGCTTTAGCCCACTTACTTGTTAATACTTGATTCTCTTTCAGTATATTAATAAGCAAAAAGCCTCAAGACATTTGCTTAGGAGAATTCTTCCAAAACCCAGATCTGCTTTCCTCTGCAAGGATATTAAACATAACTTTCAGCAAAAGATTGACAGTGATACTTTTGAGCAGAATTTACAATCCCGCTCTATTAGCTAGACATTATTACACTAACATATAGCAGGTTGCTGTGCTTGTGCGGTGGTGGCTGGGACCAGCAGGGCTCTTCTGATGTAGTCAGTGAAACCTTCTACAACATCATGAATTAAGCGCCCATCTGTGAGTTAGGAGTGTATTTACTGCGATGGAACAAGAAGCTGAAGACAGCCCGTTCCGGTTAGTGTTTTTTGCTGGAGTGCACGAACTCCAGATGATGTGCTAGGAAAGGAACCACCTGGCTGTTCAGCCCATTTCCTTCTCCTCCTTTCCTCTCAGCATCCACAGCACCTGTGCTTCCAGCTGTGTGAGTGAAAAATTGTGCCAGCCAGCCCAGCCAGGATTCTGCATAGGTCAGCATTACCTGTGTTGTTATTGCATGTCTCTCTTTTTTTTTCTTTTTCTTTTTTTTTTTTTTGAGGGTGGAAGGGAAAGGACTGTTCTGTGTACTTGCTTTACAAGCCTTCACTTTTCTTGCAGCAGAGAAGTTTCCAAGCAGATCTTTGTGGACTGAATCATTTCACTCATCAGTTTAGGAAGACATTTTCACAACCGTCTCTTCAGCAATGGCCCCATGTAACGTGGATGTGCCTGAACTCTCCAAGCCCCTCATGTTTAATGTGAAAGTTCCTAGGTTGTGGCTGTGACCAAGAATTGATTTGGGATGTCCAGCCAGGCTGCAGGATCATAGGGGGCTTGATGTGGGAGGCAGCCCCTGAGTGCCTAACAAGTTAAAGCTGGTCCCACAGGACAGCTGGAGCTACATGTGCAGAGCTGCTCTTTTAGGAGAAAGGATGAATGCTGCAACCACATGGTAGAGTGGTGGAGGAGGATATTGTGTGTCTCTCCTTGACTTACAGCTAGGAAGCCTGACAGGAATGTGAGCACCTACTCTGAATCTAGCAGCCAGGTAAATCTCAGGCAAAGATGCTACACTGCAGCTTCTTAGTACACAATTGTAGAGGTTAAAGCCTGTTTTAACTACTTGTGATGCTTCTGTTGTGCCCTGTACTCAACTTTTCTTCTTGGGGTACTGCTTAGTATCTCTCTATGCAGTCTATGTGGGTTTTGAATCTTATTCCTAGATTCCTAATTCACTCTGTGTACTGAACAAGGAGGTGGGGGAGAGAGAAAATGAGGAGTGTAAATATAGGTGGATTTGTGGACTACCTTAAAGAACCTAAAATAATGCTATTCCTTAAAGTACCTTGCCTGGCACAGGTTACCTATTATATCCATTAACTGTGAATGGATGCCTCACAAGCCTAGGGATGTCCAAAATTATGGTAGATGCTTAAATCTAGACATGTTGGATCCCATTGTGGGAGTTTGTCTCTCTGTTCTGGATTTCACTTCAGAGGTCTAAAGTTATTTACTGTGGGATGGGTGGGCAAGTCTGCATGCCTTTCTTGGATATAGCCTTTACTATTAAGGTACTGCTGCTAAAAAGGGTAGCATATCCCTCAAGTTCATCAGGTATGCTCCAGAGAAGCATCTATTGCTCAGAGTGATGAAAATTCTCATCTATTAAAAATATCCAACTATTGGCCAAAAAAAATGTGATTTAAATGTCCTGCCCTAGTGCCTCCAGCAGATATTTGCTTCATGATCTCGTTTATGTCTCTAGTCAAGTTTTCCTATTAGAACTTATTTCTGTCATGAGGTTGTTAGAGACAAAAGGTGGGGGTTTTTTACCCATGGGGGTCCCTGACCCAAAGAGGGGCTGCTGTGTTGGGAAGAGGGGTTTCTAACAACCACTGTGAGAAGCATAGTGACAAGACAAGGAAAAATACTCAACATGTTGGAGAAAGCAAACAGTTCACACAAACTTTGAAGTCAATAGAAAATTAGAGGGTGTGATTAAAGACTTTTTTAAAAAACTTATTCCATATGTATCACTGTGACTTATTTAAAAAATGCTTTAGGAAACAAATTTTGAGGGTTTGTGAATAACAAATTAATTAGGGCGTTTATTCAAGAGAATGTTTGTAGTGCTGCTTTGTTGTGTAGATACTGCTGCATCTAAGCATTACCTTTCAACTTAATTTTAGTATAAATTAACTTATCTTCATGCAAGTGGCTTTAAAGCTAATAATCCTAAAAGAATTAAGATTAGAAAGTAACGTTATCAGTGACAAAGCTCATTAATGGCTTTTTATCACAGCAAACTGGTGAACTATAACGAGGATAATGGGCGTAAATGGAATATACCTTTTCTTCAGCCAGGTATCCTTTACTCTACTTTACATTAATTACTTCAAGGTTTTGTTCTGGTCAAATAAAATTTGAATGGCTTGTCCACCTCTTTTCTGAAAGGCTGAGCAAATGTCAGATGTGCTGCTTTGAGAAGGCAGAAAGGGTAAATCTGCAGCAGGCAAGATAAGGGCAGGCAGAGGAGGTAAATACAGAGACTGGAACAATTGCCACTGCTGATCATTTTCAGGTGGCTGCAGGGAGATTCAGGCAGGATATTCCCACAGAAAAAGGAACTTGATTTTCCAGAGGGAAAAGATGCTTGTGTTGGAAACTATACTCATATTTTGTAGTGGATCAGCTCAGGTTTGCTGGGGGAATAGGGATTTTATTAAACCCTTCATAAGAAGTATGTCACTATTTTAAAGTTGCTTGAAAGTCCAGTGAAGGCTGGTCTGCTCCAGGCTTTTCTGAGAAAGCACCTGAACAAAACAGATTTTTTTTTGATTGTGGACCTTAAAAGCCTTTACCAGAGGGATAGCCTTCTCTAGTAATTTCACATACAGAAATTAAAGTGTAACATGCATCAACATGCTTTGATACCCTTTTTAAAGCCTGTCAAGGGTCTGTAAGCACTAGGTAAAGACCCTTGGCCTGAAGAAGAAGAAGTATTCAAGTAAGAGATCTCTGGTCTCTGCTGGGAAATACTGGTTTACAGAGGCAGGTTTCTGGACTGCACCCCCTGTTTTCCTGCCAGCTCATGTTGAAATTGCTCCGTTATACCTCAGAGTGCAGGAAAGTTGCCTCCTGTAACATCTGCTGTGTTGTCTTCCCTTTCCTTATGTTATCCAGCTTCATGAGGCAAGAAGAGCTCATCTCTTTTGTCCAGTTAGTTGAAATGTTGGTTGTTGGTATCTGGAAAACGGGAATGCATTCAAAAGGAAGCAAACCAAAGTATCAGAGCAACCTTTTCTTCCCTCTTCTGCCTCTCCAGTCTGGATTAGTTGCGGTAAGGGAAACTACTTGGCCATCTTCCCACCTGGTTTTGTGCCCCACTGGACAAGCAGGAAGGATGCTATGAGGTTTAGGTTTTGAAGGCATAAGAATGAATGGTCATATACTACTGCTCTGTGGCAAAAAGTGGGAGAAAGAAGATATTAGCAGTTTGAGAGGCTGGTATGATACACTTATTTCTTCTTCCTTTTGACCCACTACAAAAAAAAAAAAAAAAAAAAATTAAGCTGGGGGGGAGGGGACGTTCTGATAAAAAAGTCTGAAAAATGTCTTCTGAAAGTAAGCACAAGCTTTTCCTTTCTTCTCCCTGCTCCCCCACCCCCCTTTTTTTTTCTTTCCCAGTTTATCTGGGGGGGGGCGGGAAATGTTTGCAGAGATCGGGGCATAATACAGTCATCCAAGTTCAGCCAGCTTTTACTTCGTATTCTTGTGGCATTTCTAATGGGCAATAACTCAAAGGGTCTATTTCTTCCCTGTCCTGCACCTTGTTCACTGAGCAGCTCCTGCACCTGGTAGACAAATTAATTCTAAAGCAACAGATTGCAGGGAGGTTTGGTGCCATGATCTATGCGTTTTTTTCAGCAATTCAAATGGAAAGAGCTCCTTTATCCATCCTAAAAGTTTGCTGCATTAGTGCAGTACCTCAGTGAGCACTCTGGTACTCAGGACGTGCAACTAAATGGAATGAAATAGGTACTTAAAGATTCATATAATGCATTAACCATTTTTGTAACTTAATTCAAGGCATGATATATACAGCTGACATCAAAAGCCTTTCATAGTTGTTCTTTAATTTCAGTTTCAGTAATGAATATAGATCCAATTAGAAGGGAGCTGATACCCGTTGAAAAGAATTAACAATACTCCTAATTTCCATGTTGAAGTAATGGCTGCTATTATAGACTTCTTGATTTTAATCAGATATTCTCCAAAATGACAGCGGATGGGGATTCATAATGCTCAGCTGATGCTGACACTCAGCTGACACTTTCTCTCTCTCTCTCTGTCTTTAAAAAAATAAATTAAATCTTACAAGCATAGAACAAAAGCTGCTTCCATGTGCTACGTATTTTTCTGGCACAGTAATGTTTACCCAAGCAGCCAAGAAGCAGATAACAAACAGCATTTCTGCTGGCTGGGGGTTTCGCAGTAGCTGACCCTGAGCTTCAGCTATGTTAGACAGAAGTTTAGTCAGGCTTATTTTGAGCCTGTCTGACGCGGTTTACGAGGGCTGGGTGGCACTATCTCCAGACGAGGTCTGAGGCTCTTTGTTCAAAGCATTTTGTCTTCATGGTATTGAAAAGGATGTTGGAGCAGTTGTCACAACTGGATAAACTTTTGTGATGTTTATGTCACTAACTACAGTGACTGTGGGGAAAAATGCCCCTCTAAATTGACTCTTTCAGTAGGTGGTAACGTATCTAGTTTCAGAAGTATATGGTAAACTAAACTGGATGAGAGCCTGACAGTGATGCAGGATTGCTTTGTGTCCTCTACATAAAGCTGCGTGCTAGAAATTCATCAGTCTTCAGGGTTGCTCTAATTCCTATGGCTTATGCCAGTTTAAG
This sequence comes from Burhinus oedicnemus, assembly GCA_008921705.1. Taxonomy (NCBI): domain Eukaryota; kingdom Metazoa; phylum Chordata; class Aves; order Charadriiformes; family Burhinidae; genus Burhinus; species Burhinus oedicnemus. The sequence goes on along the minus strand of VFFE01007062.1, from coordinate 463,787 downwards.
AGGGAACAAAAAAATGGTGTGTAGATGCAACACACAGGGAATGAATCCACTTATGCAGGTTTTCCTCTCTTCTATCTATCCTTATGGTAAAATCTGAGTATGCTGCTTCTGCTATGTTTATATGACTGTTTTTTACCTGTACTTTTATATAGCCATTAGGATTTGGTATTGCAGGGCAGGGTATGCCACAGGAATAATTACATGTGAACAGGCTCACCTTTTTGATATGGGCAATATCTAAGGCTGCGATGTGAGGTCTGTTCACTTTGACTTGCTCTTCTGACTTTTTTGAGTTGGTCTGTATGCCAGCTTCAGTATGCACGGGAGAAGGTGGGGTATGGGGCATCTCAGGTAGAGACACGGGAGAATATTACATTTTCTGAAGCAATAAAGCCAGGCAGCTTAACTGGACAAATAAACCTATTTAGAGAACTTGAAAGTGTACTGTTTTGTTGTCACTGAAGAAAAATTCCCCAAACAGTCTCACCTTTTAATAAGAGCTTGACTGACGCACAAGCTCAAAATGAGAACTATTGATAGTGTCTGGCTACAACATCTGTAATGCAATATGGGATAAATCTATCTGAATCTGTATTGGAGGATACCTTGCATGCAGCTGAGCTGTTAATCTAAAGCATATATTAGTCACAGAATTTTAATCAAGTAGCTTGAATTAGAAAATTTCATCAACAGGGATGCAATCCTTAAATTGAAAGCGATATTGCGTGCTGCTGAATTGATGTTCAGATTTGGCTCCATTTACAAATAGCTTTTAGATGTGCTGCATTTATCCCAGTTATGAAGCTTATGTGGGTTCTCTCTGGTATGTGCTTACTTTGTCTTGGCAGGTGTAGTAGCCCATAATTAATTCTTCCTACCGCAGTGCAGGGAGTATTCTTGCTTCTTTCTCTTCCTATGTTGTTGCGGGAGAAACTAAGATAAAGAAACCTTCGTTTATTATATGAGATGGTGGAGAGATGGCCTGGCTTGTGTCTTTGTCAAGAGCCAGCCCTGAAATTGTATTAAACACGGGTAGAACAGAGGGGGGCAGATGCACATGGATATGGTGTCAGTAGGAAACAAAGTTGGGAAAGTGGCAGCTGGATTCTGCAGTACTGTTAGGAAATGAAGTATTAAAACTTTGTTTCCATTTAATAATACTAATGCATGACCCTATGTCTCTGGTACTTGGGAGTGATGATATTTCTATATGTAATATGGTTGCTATACTAGACATATGTAAGTTGATCATGTCTAGTGTTGCATCAGACATCTATGAGGACAGAGAAGATATTAAGCGATGTCCTTTTTGAGCAGGTTTGTTGTTTTTTTTTTTTCATACCAAGTAGTGTGAACACGCTTGAAAGCAAGATTTCTGAAGGAGGAGAAATACTTGATATGGGCTCATATCAGCCTGTAATGGAAACTCTTAATTCCTTAATATGCTTCATTCCTTGCTGTCCCTTATTTCATGCTGCATTGTGCACAGCATCAATTCAACTGTGTTTCAGTAAATTCCTACTTAACCATTTCTCAGCTCTTACAAATTCAAAACTTCTGCTTTTTTTCCAGGAGCTATACTCCAGTTCAAAACTGCTTCATTGTTACTTAAACCATTTATGTAGAATATATTAAAATTAAATCTGTGTGGAGTTTTTTTGCAAATCTTTGAAGAAGCAAGAACAGTTGAGTGTTAATATCCTTGGGGGTTTTATTTGGCTTTCTGGCAAATTCTTTTAATTTGTATTCCAATACCCTGTTTAAAAATGTAATAATCAGTACTGGTTTGGAGATGCTTCTTTATGCTAAGCAAATATTTGAAAAGAGTTAATAAATTATTAATTCATGTTTAGATGCATGAAAACAATCAATTGTTGCTGTTAAAGGTTTGCATCTCAGGTCTTGTTTATAGCATGACTTATAAATGTCTATTCACAATGTGCACCAATGATCTCCTGTCCCTCCTAATATTGTGACTGTAATGTGTGAGTAGATCATCTGTTACAACTGTGTTAACTATTTAAAACAAGCCCTACATATAAGGTGAGATTCTTTAGCCATCAGGCTTTAGTAATTGTTCCTGTTCAACATCGACCCTTCCATCCTCACCATATTACTATTTGCAGTAACCCAAGACTGCAGGAGGAAAAACAAAAACCAGTCATAGATGAAAACCCGAGATCACAGATGAAAAAGCAGCATTAAAATTTTGGCTGAGCCAGGAATGCTGGGAAGACTGGAGAGGAAAGCGTGGCTGTGGATCTACCGAAATAGGTTCTACGTGCAGAATTTAAGAACATTAATCTCTATTGTCAATCTGCTTCACACCTAATTTACTGTCTTGGGCATCTTTATAATGTTGAGCTATGAGAGGCATTGCCTGTGCATCCCTTTTCATATCACTGTATCTTATCAAAATCTCGCATCCAAAGTTTGCCAGACTCGTCAGAGACAAAACCTATACTTACTAAAAGTTGAAGTCACAGTTTACAGTAAAATTCAAGGCTAGGCCCTCAAGGTTGGAAACAAAAGATAATAGGTAACATGATGAATCTTCATTTTAGTCCGATTCTTCACAGCTGCACGCCTCTCTAGTTGCATAGCCTCTCAGGTTTCCTTTAGCTGGACTCATGCAATGCCGCTATCTAAAACTCTGTTACCTTTGTGTTTTCACCATCAAATGATGCATCTCTTCTGTCAGGTCTCTCTACCTAACGTGCACGCAAGAAAATAGCTGCAGTCATGTGAGATACTACCACTTCTTTTCTGTCTGGCCTTTCAGTGAGAGCACCCTATGTTGAGCCAGCAGAGGGGAACAAACTGCACCTCAGCCACTGCAATTCAGTCTGGTGTTGCAGACCAAACCAATCTTTGCCAGGGGTTTATTCTGGTGTAGTGAACTGAATCACGGTTCAGAGGGGCAGAACGTGTGGCCCTCTCCATAGCTGTCACTATGGGTCTTCTCATCTCTGAGAAGCTGGCTGGGTCATAGACTACTGTAGATAGATTTGCCAAGACCTCAGGTCAAGACACAGCCTTCCCAGTGGAGCCCAAGTGTCGTATCATCTGAAGCTCCAGCAGATGTATAGTGTACGTGGATAGAAGGATTATATTCAGCCTGCTCTCTCTATTCACTTGGGGCAAACTCCTTGCTTGAAAAATTCTGCAGTAGGAATTTTCTCAAAAATCCAGATTTGGGGTGGGTATGATGTGAATGCACAGACTTAAATAGTTGCACTGGAAACTAGACTCTAGAAGCTGCATGTAGCTGCCGTGTGTACACAAATACCTGGATTCAGGTTAGCTTTAGGTGTTTAACTTCAGGACTCATGTAGGGAGGCTCATTGTCCTGGCTTCTCTCCAGACAAAGAAAGGGAACTGAGACAAAAATAGGATGAGTCCAGGCCTACCAGATCTATTAGGTCAATCTATGCCAACCTATTCAAATATCCTGATCACTAGACTGTTAATATTTGTGCAATTGATCTGGTGATAACGTCTTCTCTTCCTCCTCAGACGGAGAGAAAAGCAAGACCTTTGTCAGAGAAGTTTTCTGATTTTTTTTTTTCCTTCTTTTCTCTCCTCTGCTCAGCAAATAGAGTGGAGACTATAGATGGTATTTGTTTCAGAACTGTGCCTTCGAAATGATGATACATGGTTTAATTTTACTATTATACAAAGTCTCACTGAATCCCAGAGAGATTACTCATGGTAGGGATGTGCAGGACAATAAACGCTTGCAGGATCAGGGGCTGTCTCTGTTCTTTAGTCTGAAGCATTGTCATTACATTGTCCGTTACTGATAATTGGTCTGCCTCAAAAGTTTTTCTCCTGCTTTTTACGTATTGTGCTTCTATGCAAGACCTAATTGCTGTGCTTTTTTCTGCCAATGCATGGGAGTCCTGGACATAAAGTTGTGTTGTATTAAATGCTCTAACCAAGCAAATCCACATTCTAATGGTGTCGTGCAATAAGCAATTAAGCTTCACCGCTGGGCCCAAGCAGGCGGCTCAATTCAAACCTAACCAGCTCCACGCTTTCCTGGGTCAAGGGCTCCCTGCAAGTGCTCTAGTGCAAGTTCCACTCCTATACCTGCTGGGCTAACTATACCATTCATTAACTACTCTCGTCAGCTTTCTTGGTCTTTGCCATATATTCTTTATCTCCACGGCATCCTACCTCACTCAGGTACTGTCATGCAAAGTATCTTCAAGGTGGAAAGAGGATGTTTTCCCCAAGTGGAAACCTCTCTGCTCTTTTCTCAATAAAGAGAAATGAGGGTCAGCTTTAAATATGAGTACTAAAATGTGCTGTCTCAGACTTAGTTCTGTGTTTAAAGGCAATGAAGAAAGATATGATCAGCTGCTCCCTAAAGAGGGGAAATGCTAAACTGTCAGTTGGCAAATTATGTTAAATGATGATAATCAACAGGCTGGGAGGTAAAAAGGCTGATTTCTTTTGGGTGTAGTGCTATTAGGTATTACAGCAGCAATAACGTTTTGTTTGTTTGTGGTTTTGGGGGGTTTTTGGTTGGGTGTGTGGTTTTTCTGTTTGTTTGTTTTGGGTTTTTTTATGAGTAGTCTTAAATTTATCCCCTCCCTAAATCGAATGTGTCTAGGTGCAGATTTACTGTTTCTGCTCAGATCATGGTAATAAGAATGCAGTTATACTGTTCTTTATTTATTTGAACTTTTGAATGGGAGAACTACTTTGGGCAACAAGTAGTTCAGAACCATTGGATTTGGGTGACTTTTAGAGATTTTTGTTTAGTGTGGGTTTTTTTCAGACTTTTTTTTCTTAATTGTTGGGGGAGGGGGTTGGGTTTGGGTTTTTTTTCTAGATTAGCTTTAGAATGTGCTTCCTTTACTGTTAGTGGTACTCTAACTAACAGATATATGGTACAATTATTGAAATATCCTATAGATAAAACAGAATAATTTCACAGAGCCAAGAAAGCAGTAATTGCTCATGCAGACGAATTGCCAGCTAAGAATTTCTTATGAGTATTTTCAATTTTTAATGTTATGTAAATTATTCCTACACTAACATAAACAGGAAAGCAGGCTATGATTTTTCAGACCCTTCTGAATAACATTTGTTCACATTTCTTTCATTCATTCTGTATTTTTATTGTACCACCCAATAACAGTTTCCCTCCCTTTACCACCCCATTCATCCATTAACACATAGATAATGACCTCACTGCGTTGCTGCGAAATACACTTATCGCTGGGATTCATTATTCTGTCATGGCAAGGCTATTTTTAGCCCAGACTCCAGCTGGCAACTGAGAAGAAACATAGGGAAGGAAATTGCCGCAGGTGCTATTAGTGCTATCTAGTTGCCTGTAGTGTCTACAGTTTAATGTGAAGTGCCCTGGAGTGCATGGCTCCAAAAATAATTTTATTTTATTTCTTTAGCCTAAGAAGCAATAGGCCCGTCAAAAAAACAAAAACAAAAAACAAAAACAAAAACACACCAAAAAACCACCACCAACAACAAAAAAAACCAACCTAACCAAAACCACCAAACAAATAAACAAACCTAAAACCAAAAAAAAAAAACCATGGCCCTGCTTTGAGGGGGAGCACTTCAAAGCTGATCAATAAGGGGAGGTAGAAAAATGTATCGCAGCCAGAGTTGTGATCAAATTTGTTCCCTTTGCATTATGCACCTTGAGCCTTAACTGTGCTGGGCACAAGTTTGCCTCAAATTGGCATCTCCAGACGGTTGGGAGGTGTTTATCTAGACACTTGTGTTTGGGATTGCCAGCTAAATTTTACATTTTGGCATTTGCACAGCACTCAAATTTGGGGTCTTTCTTTTTTTTTTTTTTTTTTTTTTTTTTAAGGATTTGCCTGGAAAAAAAACAAAACAAAACAAAAAAACCCAAGCCCTCCTCTGGAGGGTTTCCTGCTGATTTCATTGACTTACTAATATTTTTTAACGTTGTGGCCCATCTGTGGAAAAGAACTTGGAGAAATTTTCTATCTTGGCATAAGTGTAAGGCTTCAAATGGGCCCATTGGTTGTTCTGTTTCCCTAACAAAAGATTTCAAGAGGTACTAACTCTTGGAGTAGAAAACTTGCGGCTGTGACCTGCCTTTAGTCAGAAGGGAGTGAAACTAGCTGCCCTGTGCCTGGCAGCCTTGCCTTGGGGAATGGGAGTTTAAAGGCCACAATTCAGCTCACACTGCAGGGATTTATGCATCAAAATTTACCAGTTTCGATACAGAAGCTAAATGAGTGTGAAACGTGAACTGTACTGGAGAGATCTCATTTGGATTTAGGCAAATGTTTTGGAGTGTGGATGATCTTTCATTGCTCGAGCATGTAGCCTGGCTCATCTCAGTCCAGGGCTGCTTCTCCTGTGGCAGCAGACCTGTATGTTTAAGGTGCTGTAACTGAGACTTTAAAGTTTTTATTCTGATTCTGATTGCTAAAAACTTTAATAAAATTGAGTTTGAGACAAACTTAAAATCTTCATTAGAAGTACCTAAGCTTCCCCCATGTCAACCTGTGGTGTATAGTTTCTCTGCGGAATACTCATTAAAACTATTTTTTTTTTTTTTTAACTACAGTCCAAGTACTCTTTATGAAAGTATGCTTTAAATGGAAAATATACGTTGGAAACCTTTATAGTAAGGCTGTGCATATCAAAACTAATTCCCCTTTTAGCCTTGGTGGAGCCTGAGGTGTGGGGGGAAGGCAGGAACTATATAGCAGGAGAACAAGCTTGGACAAAACACCCATGTGCAAACTCGTCGCAAACTTGTCACCAGGACCTGCAAACTATGTTGATGCCAGCCAAGGGCTGCAACTTGATAGTGGCCATATCCTTATTTCAGTTTCTGCGTATCACAGTATGGTCTGACACAGTTCTGCCTTGTGGCTGAGTAACAACCCCATCCTGGTCTTCCTCAACACCAGACTGAGGTGCTGAGAACTCTTTCTCCTGAAAAATACGTAAAACTGCAGTGAGTCTTTATGGAAATTAGCTGGTTGATTCCTGGATGAAATTCACCTCTAGATCTTCTTGATTTAGAATAACTGGCTATCAGGCTTCTGCGATCCACATGACTAACTTGATAGATGTGGCCCACAACCTGCAATAGTAGTTACATACCTCTGGGACGAAAACTTTATACCGACATAAAATTATTTCAAGGCATGCTGTTTAATAAGGGAGAAAGATAAGCTTTTACAAAATGCAACTTTATGCTGCTGAGAAGCATAGCACCCAAGAAATTAGAAAGTACATTTATTAAGGAAAGGAAGAAAGGGAACTGCAAATTATTTCTGAAAATTGTGATAGCAATAGGGTCCATTTGTAAAGGCCATTGCCAACACTTGTACATTGTGTTAAATAGAACTCCGTGCTTTGCCTCAGGCATCATTACTTCCAAACTCCTCGAAAATGACTATAATATTCTCCATTATATCCTTAATTAAGCATCACAGGACAAAGAAGCTTTGCAAACAAAGAACGTTTCTGTTTGAATTGTTGTGGAGGAGGGAATTGTTGTGCATGGTATCTCCTCATTGTTCTGGTAAAGCATGATGGAAAAAAAACCCTTTCAATATTTTTGTAATACTTTTAATCGAATTATGTGTTATGAACCTGTGACTGGATAATGGCTTGACAGTGACTGTTGAACAGTAAGGCGATTATGGAAAAAACAAAGTTTAAGGAGATAAATATAAAATGATCACTGTATGTATAAATCCATTGTCGTTATTCCAGGGATACTAAAGAATCAGATTTAAACAATACGCAGTAAAATATTGTTGAACCATCAGCCTGTTTCTGGATTTTTAAGCTACTAGTAATCTCATTTAGCAGCAGTTGAAGAGGGGGACAAATGAATTTTAAAATTTAGAACATTTAAGAATGGCAAAATATTAACCCAGGAAAGAAAACATGAATTAAAGTGACAAATAGAAATATTCTGACTGGCTTGGAAAATAATCTTTTTCTTTCAGACACTTGGAAAATAGTATATTCATTTAAAAAATAAAATAAAATCCAATTAAGCTAAAAATATCATAGAATGGTTAGAGTTGGAAGGGACCTTAAAAGATCATCTAGTTCCAACCCCCCTGCTATGGGCAGGGACACCTCCCACTAGACCAGGTTACTCAAAGCCCCATCCAACCTGGCCTTGAACACTTCCAGGGATGGGGCATCCACAACTTCCCTGGGCAACCTGTTCCAGCGCCTCACCATCCCCAGAGTAAAGAATTTCTTCCTAACATCTAATCTAAATCTACCCTCTTTCAGTTTAAAACCATTACCCCTCATCCGGTCACTACACTCCCTGATGAAGAGTCCCCATGTTTCCTGTAAGGCCCCCTTTAGTTACTGGAAGGCCAAGTTATTTTCCAAGTAGCTGGAATATGTTGGCTTCCAGGTAGCTAAAATGCCACCATATTCTCTGTGCTTTTCAGAAGCTCCCCTCTAAATAAGACTGGTTGCATTTCTGCATCCATGCACATTTGGGTGGTGGACATGGCAATAACACCTCGAGATGCCAACTGAGTTGGTTCCTCAGTGCCTCAGGCAAGAGGCTCGTGCCCAAGAGGAGAGGCAGCCTGTGCTGAAGAGCTCATGGAGTAATGGGACTGGAGAGGCAAAGGGCTGAGAAATGCATATGAATGTATGAGAAAGTATAAAGGCAAAGGGGAAATAACAGCAGGTCCTTAACCTGGAGTGGATGAAACTCATTTGGAAGTAGAAAAACATCTCATTTTGCAACTGTGATCCTCTGGTCCAAAGGACCCCTGACATAGGAGCTGCTAGGATATTTCTGGAATGACTCAGGAGCTAGCTAAAGAAATGGAGGCTGCTAAAAACCAGTGGAAACTCAGCAAACTCCAGAACAATTCCTCCTTCATTTGGAGGTGCAAATATATTTTAGAAATTTAAATAAGAGGGAGAAAAACAGCGCAGTCATAGCTAATAGTTATGTTTAACTATTAGATTTCAACTAGATGAGTGGAATATTACTGATCAAAACTCAACACTTCTCAGGCGGGTTTTGTTTTGGTTTTTTTTTCTCAAAGAGGATTACAGCTGTTTTACACTATTTCTCTGGGTTAAAGCGGGTAAATGGAGGTATTTGAAGACTGTGTTGCATGTACACTTGAGGTGAGGGCTGTGTGGCCTTGGGGCACAGCTGGTGAGAGGGGCTGCGCTGCACAGGGTACCTGTATTCATCCCAGGCTGCCATAAAGTGGTTGTCAAGAGCAGAAGAGGCAGAACGACTTTGGGGCTCTTCCAAGAGCTTATATGAGAGGAAAAACTAACTGGTTTAATTCACGACAACTGGGGAAGAGTTTAAGCTATATACGTATATTGCAAAGTCCAGGTTGGTTGCAAATACGGAGATGAATTTAGTGATACAAGATTAATTTTCATTGACTATAACTTGCTGTTTTGCCCCAAGAATTAAGCTAGAAATGGCTGTAGCTCACAGATGGTTTTCTAGCTCATTTTAGCCTGGTTTTACAATAGCACCATTGGGCTTTTCCTGAAACTGTTTGCTAATTTTCCCTAATTTTATTAAAGGCACGCATGTCTCAAAAATATAGATTCTTATGTATTGAGTGAAACTTGATGGCAAGGGAGGAGAAAAGGTCTCCTTACTGCCTAATAATGGCAAAAAAAACCCCAAACCGTTATGCCTGCCACCCACAAGCAAAGTCCAAATCTGGTCATGACATGATACATTGAAGCGTAATGCATAGTTGAGGGATGTAGGAGAGATCTGGGGAACAACAGAGGGATTGAAGGACATGGAAGAGGGGAAGGAGGAATGGCAGCATAGCCTAGGAGCAGGAGACACTGAAGACAAGTTACAACTGTTAACATAAGTTTGGCAGCAGTACATGCAAATGTATGGCACAAACCCTTAAGAAAACGGACATCGTTAACTCTGCGGCATGCAGAATAACTTGTTCTGCATCACATTTCTAGCACTTGCAGCTGGTGTCTCTATTACAAGACGTCTCTCGCACTGTGATGATCTCCAATTTATATTATGTTGCTGAGGTCCAACTGGACTCGCGTGTCACGTGATGCTTCTTCTGTCTCAAATTGGATGAAAATAACTCTTTGACTGCCTGTGAGCTTGTCCCAGAATGAGCTTCCAGTGGTGCCTGCTTAAATCCCAATTGAGTTTTCTCCAGTGTTTGCTTAAAATGATTAGCAATCAGGTTTTCAGAATTAATGTTTGCTGGCATCGCTAAGAAAAATGAATGCAACATGCAGCTACAATGAACTGCCTCTCATTTCAGTGACTGTTCTGTGCAAGCATATTTTTCCAAATATTCAGAATGTGTAACATAGCTATTGTGCTTGTTTAATCTCATCACCTAGCAGTTTGTACAGTATGGCCATGTTTCAGGAAACCAGTAACTCAGATCATAAAGAAGAAATATAATTATTTCTTTTTCCTCCTCCATTTTTCATTTTTCTCCAGTTGATTGAAAAGCTCATGTATGTGAATCTCCCCGGTTCTTCCTTGTTGCAGCAAACATCAGATGAGCAAGTCATTGCCTGATTTTCTCTCCTGGCATTTGTAGCATTTCCTTTCTTTCCCCTGTTTTGAATGATATCCTGAGGTGTTACAACTGAATTTTTAATATCTAATTATTTCCTTTAGAAAGTTGTCCACGAGAACTTGTCTTGATTTGGAATTTATTTAGGCCATTATATTTGAGGGCAGGCTAGGATTGAAGGGTCAGAGTTGAGCAGAAGTCATGCTGCAGACACATCTGCTCATTTCAAATCATTTCTAGTATACTTTGGTGTAGCATAGAAGTCTTGTCCCCTTAATAAACCCTCTATTTTTTTTTCTTTTGTCTTACCATTGCTTTTCAAATTGCCTAAATTTGTCATGCTGAATTGAAATGATGACGCAGCATTTACTGGAGGGGTGGGATTTTTTTTGTTTTGGGGTTGGTTTTTTTTTTTTCATCAGTGTTAAAATATTTGAACACACTACCAAAAATAAAAAAAGAAAGAAAATACCTACCCCCATAATATTTAATTTTGAAAATCTTAGTGATGAGTGAGGTTACTTGTTGTGTGCAACTGTGGGATGAGGAGAACTGTCATATCAGTACCTAATGTACTGAATAATGGGCCTTCTACGTAAAGTGCATTTGCTTTGTTCCTATAGTGACAGATGCAAGGAATTAATTTCTCTTAGCAAGAAATGTTCATTGAAGATAAGGCCTGAAATAAACACTGACACATAACTGTGAAACGCCCTGAAACTGTTTCTTGGTGACAAATTACTGCTGAGGTGTATAGACCCTTCCACAAAAGTGACACCTATTGAATTTATTAGACAGATTATATAGAGAGGACTGAATCATTTTTTGTCCTGTTTGTAGAGCTGACATTTACCAGCTTCTCATGAATTGGATATAGGCTGCTGAAAACAAAAGTCAGACGGTTATGAAATCTCTTGGACTAACCGCCATGGATCACGCAGCCACCGACAGTGTGTGTGCAGTAGCATTTTTGTGTGGAGGTGGACAGACCCTGAGTTTGAAGCTCAAGTCATTCATCTTTTCATGGGAAATTGTACAAGAGCTGCAATCGGAGCTGTGAAGCCTCAGTGAATACAGTGAAGCATGCAAACAGTTTGTACGTTGCACAAGCTAAGGCTGGATGCACTGACCGGCTTGCAGCAAAGGAGGAACCTGAAGAGTTGAAAATCATCCATTGGAGCTAGTGGGAAATTTGATTTTTAGCAAGTGAAGGAGCCAATGCAGTCAGTGAAGTGTAAGCAAGCATTTCAATGTCAGCTTTTTGTATATACGTTACCGTAATACATTACCGAATATACGTTACCGTAAATTTCTTTTGAGCATTTATCTCCGGAGACATTTGTTAAAACGCTACCTTTGGTCACAAGTCAGCCTGAACGTGGGCTAATCTTAAATTCTGTCTCTTATATACACATAGTCAGAAAAGGCTTTACATGGCACGTCTTATCAGTACTTTGTAAAGGAGATTAATGACATGAGTTCCAGTTTACAAAGAGGGAAACAGATGCAGAAAAAGTGACTGAGTTAGTCGTTTTCCCCCGTCCCCAACCTGTTGACAGAATCAGCAACAAAACCAAATCCGTTGATCACAACCCTGTATTGCTTTCTGCAGTCCAGTGTGTATAGCTACAGCTCATTTTAGTCCCCTAATCTTGTTATTTTGGGATCTGAGTCCAGGTTGGTGTGGCATGGGGAACAAAGGCTGTATCACTTTTATCATCAGGTCACCGGTCACTCGAGAATTCAGGAGCACGGCAGGCCATGTGGCTTAGTGTGCAAAGGCACCAGTTCACTGAGTTGGTATGCATTTAATCCTCTACTTAAAATGCAAGTGAGCAAGCTCCTAATTAAAAGGCTTCTTTATAATTTGCAAAAGCAGAAGCATAAAGAATTTCCCTGTTGCACCTCCATCTGAATTATTATCAATGATCTTTTAAAAGGTAAACAGAGAAGTAATCCTCCCTCAAGGTATTCTGAATGAGAGGAGAATAAAGTATCCTTCAGCAGCTTAGCATCAAAGCATCCATGAGACAAGCAGCTTCTGTTGAAGGCAGATTTGTGAAGGTATCTCTGCTCTAACCTCAACAACTTTGTGGGGTTTTTTTCCCTTGCTTCGTATTCCCCTTCCCTACAAAAACCCCACTGAAAGAAGTATCATACTGACAGCCAGGCATGAATCCTACGTGGAACAAACAACAAAAAAAGCCCCTGCTACTGAACGTATACTATAGGTGAGTACTGCATGACATGGCTCATAGTAGTTGTTTCACAAGGGTTAAACTGACCTTTGCCCAGAATGCTGTATAAATCCAATACACTGTTTTGATCCGGCTCTACTTCCAGTTTTGCTGGACCCAAATACATGTGTGACTTTGCCCCCATGGTAGGCATGAAAGGAGATGCAGTGAATAAAACATTACAAAGAAGTATTAAGCAGCAATTCGTTTCTGTTTACCTAACACAGGGCCACCTCTGCAAATAAATAAGCTGCTGACTTTGGTTCAGCCTGCTAGCATGGAAATGTTTATCTCACTTGCAGACTTCCTCACGAGTTCTCCACAATGCATAAATGGAGCAAATATATCTGAGTAGCAGGTCCCAGAGGCTTTAGGTCTGTTTGGCCTGATGTATGTGGAGGCAACCCAAGGCTATCCTGTTTCCACAGTGAAGTGTTAAAAGAAGCTCTCCATCATGTTAGCCGAAGAAGAGAAAATCATAATTCTGATCTCTGTTTTATTCCCCCCAATTTGCCTTCTCTAGCATCAGGGATCCGCTAGAATTTGGATCTCTCTGCCAGTCCTTTTTCCCTTTTTGTCTAGTCTGAAATATCACCTGTATCAGGGAGCGACAGAAACCTTTCTCCGTTTGGCATAAAAGCTCTCTGAACCCCAGACCACTCTGCCTCAGAGGGACTCTGGGGCTGCAGCGAATCTGACCAGCGCAATCTGCACCATTGCACTTGAGCAAGATTGTGCACCTATGATGCAACGTGAAAAAGAAAATTTCAGCCTAGTATTTACAAGCCCCTAAGTGCTTTGGATCTTGGAAAAGATTGTTTTGATATTCTGCCGTATATGTAATTTTAGTTGGTTTTTTTTTTTTTTTTCCTCCCCAGTGATTTAAATTAATTTGAATCAAATCATTAGGCCCCAGACTGGTACTGAACATAATGACTCATCCCCAAATTAATATTTTCTACCCTGAACTACTCCTGTCTAAATCACTGGAAGATTCACACTCCTCACAAAATCGGCTGCATTCAAATGAGTTCTGCAACAGTTCATTAGATAATGATGTAATTTATACATCTGGGTCAGCAAATTGTTTTCCTGTTCTGACTTAAAATGGACACAGTGTGGGTAACTAAACAGGTGTTTTGTAAACTTATGACATTCTCATGGGGGGGGGGGGAAGAAGGGTTAAAAAAAAAAAATTAAGTAGAGCTTGAATCAGGAGAAAACACAGCGTACCATACTGCAGGAATTTCCAGCCTCACTACTTCTTCGTGCAGTGTGGCATTATATAATAAACCTCCCTCTCTTTCAGCAAATTCTGTCTTATAAATGATGTGCTTGACATCAGCACTTGAGAGGGAATCTGTTAGCATGAAGAACAAACGCATATAATTAGACTGAGTTCAGTGGTCTAGGCGAAACCTTTGTACAACCTAAGTCAGTCATTTTAGGTGCTTGCTGTACATCGGACCTCTTGCATCCCTACGTCACTGTGCCACGCACTGTATTTCAATCATGGCTATATGAGAGGCGAGACCGGCAACAACGCAGCAAGAGTGTGCTACAAATGCTTTCCTGGGGCTAAAGAGCCCACGTGCTAAATGGTCTGCAAGCTATGCATGAGGCGATTTATCTTCTGAAGGTCTTAAATAGCATAGCCCCAATTAAACAAACGGAGAATTATTAACTTTTTATCAGCTGAGCATCAAACCATTTTAGTTGGTATTAATTGGGGTTTTTTTTCTGATTATCAGCATTGGACAGTGGCTATTTCTCTGTATTACCAAGCCTGTGGGTAAATGAGCTTCTCTCCTGTACACCTGTGTTGACAGGGTATGGCGTTTTAGACTTAAGTAATCTTGGCCTCCTTAGGGGAAGAAGCTGTCGGCTGTTCCCTATAATGAACGGTAAATTTATGGTATGAGGCACTGTCTGTAGTATTAAGCAGCAATGAAAGCATGGCTGTCCCAGATTGTAAAGTGCTGGCTTCCAGTAATGGTAGCTGCGATAACGAATAACTGAATGATATGACTTGACAACTGGTCCTTTTTATAAAATATGACACTATTTTTTCTTAATTTCTATGTTTTCATGAACAGCTAGAACTTCCTATCTTCCTTCCACAAATAAGAGAGAAGAAGTGGTGATGGAAAAAGAAATAATATAATTATTTCTTTCTCTCTTCCCTTTGCTGGGATAAGGCAATTATGTAGCTATTGAATCCTTTAGTACAGGTATCTTCCAAAGCAATCTTGTGGTGAATTTATATGACCAGCCTTGCTGGCATCAGTTACTTTTGTAACCTGAATATGCTGGATGCAGCACATTTATTTCATTGTCTCGTTGTGTTCAGAGGAAGTGAAGGAATAATGCTAAAAATGAGCGACTGAGTTGACGGAAGTGACATTCGAGGTGGCAGTTTGGAGGGGCTCAGAGTAACTCAAGTATAATGAATGTGAATCATACCCATATCAGCAGATTTGATACCTGGAAGCTAGTTTACTGAAACTCTTACTGAGTTGCATTTCTGTAGCTTCTGGGTTGTTGGCAATTGCTTAGTCCCCAGGGCATCTGGGGATGGGCTGATGGACCACTTTTCATCTGGCTGCTCTTCTCTAACTGCTCACCATCAGTGGTCCTACCTTGCTGCCATCCTGTTCAGGTATTGAAGCATAGAAATTTCTTACCATACCAAGTCACAGTCCTGGAATTATTAGTAGCAGATATTTTTATAATAGATGGCATCTGTAAGGATCCTAAATCCTTCAAAAATATTCAAAGTATTTTTTTTTACACTTTTGATTATACTTTTTCCTAAGGCTTCCTCCATTTCTTCCTTGTGTATGGGCTAAAACACTGTATGGGATGGGTCTTGTGTTTTTTTCCCAGATCAGATGCATTACAGAACTCAAAATGATCAGAGAAAAGTTAAAGGAATGTTTTAAAACATTCAGTAAAAGGTTCCTAGGCCTAGAAAATGAGCAATGACTTTTTTTTTTTTCATTTGTTCTTTGTCTAACCAGAATTTCTAACTATATGTGGTTGGACAAATTGTTGGGTATTTCAGAATAAACTCACCGATTAAATTTTTAAACAAAACACTAAACAAATTCATTAGTGAAATATTTTACTTTGATTTTATAAAAGCTGTTGTTCAATCATGTAATTTTCTCCTTTGGCAGATTTTCAAAGTTTTCAAAATATCGATTGTTCTGCAATTTTAGTCCCCACAGCTGTGGCATAGAGTTAATTTCCTTATGAGTGAAGGCAATCTGCATAATCGAGATCTGAAACAATGGTGTTTTTTCTGTTTTTCCTGCTGAACGTCTGCCTAAAGTAATTCTTGTGGTACCATAAAGTACTTGCATGAATACAGAGCATAATGTGCAACAGAGAAGTTTCACATGAAAAATAATATGGTGAATGATTTAATGTTCCTGCAAACTGATTGTATGCATAAATGTATGCACTTCTAGTACCACTGGATGAATAGTTTCCAGCGTTTCCATTTCCCAGAGCACTGTTCTTTACACGTAGACTTCTCTTCTGCTTGAAATGCCACGCACCCTTCATTTCCCACAGATGGCCCAAGGAAGACTGCCACTTTCCCAGAGGTGAGGAAAGAATTATATTTATCCAGATGCCCACGTAAAGGCTCTCTTAGAATATGTCAAAAAAATGACAGGCTAGAGACCTGACAGATGCATGCTGCAGTGAGCCTTTGCGAGGTCTCGAACACCTCGGCTAGTGAAAGCAAAGTAGTAACACGGGCAAGAAAAAACAGTGACAATAGAAGAACTTGGATAATAGATATTCCTGCATACATGAGTTGCTGTGCAACATCAGTGAGGACCAGCGAGATGCAAAGGGATGAAAAAGCAAGCGAGAGTTTCTGGAGTGCCGATGATTGCCGGACAGTCGCTTTTGCGACAGAGGTCCAGGAATCAAATGGCTTCCCATGCTCACGCCAATGGGTTTTGCTGACTTAAAGATTTCATACCAAGGCTGTCTTTCTTTTGCGAGGACCTAATCGCCACCATCCAAGGAGCTTACCACCTGTTCAATGTCGGTTCCTTTTCAGTGCAACGAGCGAAGATAATTTGTAGATAGCCTTTTTGTCCTCCATTTGTCCTATGGTCAAAATTGAGGTCTGTGCCTGAGAGAAGAATTGAATTTAGGAACGGAACACCTCTCAGGTCTCAAAAAATAGATAACTAAGCTTCCTCTCGTGTGTATGTCTGCCTAGTGTCACACATATAATGACCTCTGCAAGGATGACTGGAGTTACTCATCTGTATTCTCAACCACCACTTTCAACAGCTCCCTGTACCCTTTTGTTTTTCCTTTAAATACAGGAGGTATTTAATGGAAAAGATATGTGGGTTTCTCTTTCAGGCCGAGATTTGCCTGGCAGTATTTAGGACAGAATATGTTTGTTGTAACCTGTGTCAGGGAGGAGCTGCTCTGCAAGGGCCGGGTGCCCATCGTGCCTTTCATTGCTACCCACGCTCTGGGGTGGATGATTTGTCACCACCTGGCAGCCAAGGGGGTCCTGGTCTTTTAGATAGTCACGAATGGAGAGGTTCGTCACAGGTTCCACTTAGTTGTATTTTAAAGGACCTCTGTGACCCATTCACCCTTTGCTGAATACCGCTATTAAGAATTCTAGTTTAGACAATATATGAATGGTGGTTGACATACACACTTATATGTCTGTGTATGCATACATATATTCATATATATGTGAAAGCCTTGACAGATGTGAGCAGTAGGTGTTATAGATGGTTGTAGCACATTGAAGAGATAGCATTACAAGTTGTGATAAGCCACGTGGCTGATCTACATTTTGATTCCACAACAAGCTGCAGCAGTCAAACCACCGTTTTCAAAGCTGTGATTAAGAGGAGCAAACTGCATCTAATTCGCACCACACATGGCAAGCTAAATCTCCAAAGCAGAAGAGGACCAAAGAACTGGTTCCTATAAGGGAAAGTTACTGGGTTTTTCAGGGTTGGGGGGGGATTACTTGAAAAATAAGAGTAATCTGTTTACAAAATACAAGCCAGAGGTAGCTTGCACCCTGGTTACCTGAGCAGAGGGTGCTTCAAAACTGGATGGGAGCTCACACTGGTCTTTCAGAGCCCAGTGCTACTCTTCCCACACGCCAACAGCTTCCACTTTGGAAAGCAGAGTTCTTTGGGTTCAGGAAATGCTGAGCGTAACATTAAAATACGCATTCATAAGCCTGACCACTTAACAGAATTAAAGTTTTATCTTTTCTACTGTGCAGCTGTGGAAACTGAGGCACAGAGAATATGCCCTATTTAAGGTCCCACAAGGAGTCTGTGATAGAGCCAAGAGTAGAATTCAGCTCCTTCCTTATCATGAGGCTTTACACTCTGGATTATCACTTCCCAAGGTATAATTTTTGGAAGAAGTACGTCCATTTGTTGTTAATTGTTGAATTATTTTAACTAAGAAACACTTATGTATGAATTTGTTTTCTTTCACAAAGATTGAGATATGCTTATTTAGTTTAAGAAACCAAGCAAAACAGCCTTCTAACTATTACTGCTTTTTTTAAATAGACATTAAATCCCAGGATCTCTTTTTAGTTTTCAATTGTGTATGTTTTTCTTAGTCTAACTTCACTGCAGAATATTCTGTTTACTTTTATTAAAATTTAGGCTTTTGCTTGATGAAGCTGTGCTGATTCCTTTTCAAGTTATTTTAATATATTATTTTAATTTCCTGAAATAGTTGAACTGTTTTGCACTTAGAAATACCATTTCATTGTTTCATTTCTGTGCAGATTTTTTTTTTTAAGTTTCTATCGTAACTAAGATGCAGAAGCGCCTAGATAAAACAGTGTTAGTCATAGGTGATAAAAGTTGAAATCTGTCTCTTCTTTCCAAGCCTAACGTGGTTGCAGCACTACTCGTTAATTTCAGATTGCCGGTGAATTTAAATATTGAGTGTCATTATTTTATCCATGTCTCCTGCTGCTTTCTGCTGTCCCACTTCTTGAGACAGCAACAGGAATCTGATAGTGCCGCCATCTTCAGGGACTTGATGTGTTTCGCTCAGTGAGACACCTTAGCTGTTCCTGTGAACAAACAAGCAAACAAATGCAGCTAAAGGACTTGGGAATGACTTTGCCGCTCAGGAAAACGTTCTCTATCCTGCTCATGCTATTTTTCTCAAGGCTGTAACTCTGAATGGTCTTTCAAGGTTCTCTTTCTCTTATCATAGCTTTGTGATTATATTGACTGTATCTGTCACATTCACAGGCAAGGCTACAAGGCTTAGCATCTCCTGAAAGGCCAGGAAACCTTCTGGAGGCTTTACTTCTGATGGAGAATTGATGTCAAAATACAATGCTTGGAATAGAAAGCAAAGCCCATTTTGTCGTAAGAGCAAGGAGGGACTGCTGTCTACTCTCTTTCCATAAGAAATGCTATTTGATGGGTTCATGGTTCATGTCAGGATTCCTGCCTGCTGCGCTAACCCTCTGACACAGGCACAGGAGTCATATGACAGTGTCTTTAACCTCATCTGCAGAAACCTATGCCTTCGCTGAATGTCTATATACCTCCTGGCCTTTGTATGTCGTTTCTCAGCATTAGGTATACATGAGAAAAGGTTACTGATAGAACACATTACATTAACAATTAAGGGTGAATTTTTGAAGCCTGAGTGAGTGTGTGTGTGGAAGACTATGGGGATGGAGAGGGACATGCATTCCTGATGACGTCACCAAGCGGTCTTGGCATGTGGGGAAAGGAGGTAAGCAGTGATGGGACCCATGGGGTCAACCAGAAAAACTGAGCTTAGCTGCGATTCTTAAACTGGTACTCCTGACTTTTAAATGCTAAACAGATTTGCCACTGCATAGGGCATTGCTGATTTAAAAGAAGAGTATGGCAAAGCTTTAGACCTATCTAGCTAAAGGCTGACCCCGAGCACTGTTTCTTGGCATCTATGAGCAGCATGCTTTTTGGGAGTGAGGTGCTCCAGACGTCACTGGTGATTTTGCACTTCTAGCAAGGAGAGTGCACCAGGGCTGGACATCTGCCCTGTCAGCCCTGGAGCAGGGTTTTGTCTTCAGAGTATAATCTCAAAGACTGTAGAGAATCTTAGGGTACAGAGACTGTTACAAAAATGTTTTAAATGGGGAACATACAGTAGGTTGTGGTGCCACGATCGTTTCCCTAAACATGAGTCCCCATGCATTCAGGTCCTCAGCTCAGGAGCTCATTCCTTGTGGAAGAGCCTGCCCTAGGGCTCACCAAGTCACAGGACCTCCAGCTCCTCCTGGCCCTGACTGCACTGGGCGTCTATGGCACCAGGAGGAGGCAGCTGAGAGGGAGACCCCAAGCACCTTGAGCCCTGCTTTCACTCCCTCTTCACACCGTGACCCAGGCAGAGCACCACTGGGCAGGGTCCACCAGCTCCCTGAAGACCAGCATGGGACATGCCAGGATGCTCTCCTCACCATCATCCACACGGGCCCTCTCCATCCATTTTTCAACCCTAGACCCTTTCCCTTTCCTCATTAGTTCTTCAGTCTATTTTCCCCTAGCCTTTTCTCATCCCAGGAGGGCTTAGGTGTTGGTTAGAAGGGAGTGAGACCCTCGAAGGGCTATGGCAGAGTATCTCTGAAGATTGCCAGCATGTAAAGCCTTTGGTATCATGAAAATCACAGCTAAATAACAAGCGTGCTTTCTGCATGAGGATGAATTTTCCTTCTTTTCTCCTTTCCCAGCCCCTACCTGTGATAGGGGATGCTCAACTCTGTTTTTCAGTGCTGCTGTAGGACTGTCAGGACTTTTTATTATCCATAACCTTCTCCCTGCCCTAATCCACATATCCCAGGGAGCCTCAGACCACCACTATACCACTGCGGCTTCGAGTTGTGCTGTTTCCCTCATCCTCCGCTGGCTGAGAAGGCATATTAACGGCTCCCACAGCCTCTGGGTGCAGCAGGATGGGCAGAGCTACTGGCGGAGTTTGCTTTCAGCTCTCAGGGCTGAAGTGGTTGACAGATGTTTGGAGGATTTCTTGTCTCTGGACCAGCGCTTCGTCTGTTCCGAGTTATTCAAAACACAAACAGTGGGTTGGCAGGAGTGAAATATGCTCAGAACCAGGATGTCAAAACAGAAATATATTTTTTAAAAAGACAAGTGTCAAAAAAAGAAAAAAAATGGTGTTCATGCAGTTTATAGTGAGATGTATTTAAATAGTTGAGATTTTCTTCTTTTAACCCCTTGGGCTCCCACCTGACATGCTATTCTGCTATATCTATAGTGGTTTTCATGCTTAAATGTTATCAAGGGTATTTGGGTCCTGAGTCTCTGCTCTGTTGACTGATGGATTGGCCACATTTCCAAGGTGTTTGGAGTGCTAGCTAACAACATAATTTGGGACTATCCTGTGAAGCGTACTGTTGTAAAATTGCAGTGAGATCCCACAAATGCAGCAAGTGATACTGTCGAATGGAGTGATGGAGGGGGCCTTTAGTGATGTCCTGGTTTGAGGGAAAACAGGACCAATTTTGTTCAGTAACTTTACTTTCTAGCTAGGCCTCTTCTAAATAAAATTACTCAAAAAAACCAGAGAGGAGTTGGGGAGAGAAAGGGAGGAGAGGATGGCAGAAGCAAAAGAAGTCTAGGACTTAGAGGAGAAGAGAGGCAGTTCTGCGTATTTCAAAATCATAATCGGTATAGGAAGAAGAGTTTCAGGGTCCTGTAGTAGATGCAGCTTGCCTGCAGCCTCCTTTAGCAAAATGTGCATAGTAAGACGGAGTGGTATCTGATACCAAAGTGAATCGGCATCAGAGCCCTCTGAAAAGAACTGTGCTCCTTCGGCTGAGTGATTGCCAGTGGGCTGGGTCTTAGTAACTCCAGTCACAGGCAGAAGAGCAAGTTATTCCTCTGTGAGATCTTTGGAACATAATCCTAATAAAATTCAAGAGAAAACACAGGAAACAAATGTTTAAATAAGCAATGGAAACAAAGTCCAAAAACAGAGGATAAAAGTGAAATTATTTCATTTATATTTATGCTTTCTCTTCTTTTTTGAGTGTGATGATTATTTGGAAAAACAAAACAAAAAAACAACATTCCCAGAATGTTGAAAGTTGTCATGTCCTATCCAAGCGTTATTTGGTCAGCATAAGAGCTGTTTCTATTAGAACAAGGGTAGCATAGGATAAGCATATAGTCCCGTTACTGCTCTGCACTAATAAATCAGCAGAGTGATGCTTTGCTGGCTTTCCTCAGTTGCAGAAATAAGTCTTTCTTCAAGTATTGGTGCTGTTCATGTGGGTATCATCCACATCGTTGTCTGTTCTGGTTATAATCCCTGTTATCAGGATAAAGTCATACAGTAATATTACCTGATCTCGTGATAGGCTTTGACCTGCAAATTAATTTGTTGCTATGCTTTATTTTGAGAACACTTTTGGTGACAGTGGATTCTTGCTGTGTTTTCACTGCTCATTGTCATGACAATGTGCTTGGTAGGAACACTTGATGTTTTAGAAGCTTTCTGTTCTCACAGCATATAGTACTGATGGTCTGGCATTTTCCATTTTTGTTGAGATCTGATGTGAAATTGAAGGCTGCAAAGGTACGTGCATGGTGGATTTATGAATTCTACTTTTGAGCTCGCAGCCCTTTTATTACCTTTATAACAGTCTGGACCATGACTGAGTGCCCGCTCCTTTTTCTTCCCAATAGATGGATGGCTGTGCGACCAGGGCCCAAGTTAAAAGCCATGAGACTGCTTTTCTTTTTACATTAGTGTAACTCAGCTGACTTCAGCCAAGATGAACCGGACTGATGTTGTCAGTGAAGAATTGAGCAAAATCTGCCTGCATTCAGTGGATGTTTTACCTTTTTTTTTTTTTTATGTTAATGTAAGCAGATTTTATGAATTCTTACCATCCATAGAGAGAGCATGTAGCCAGGGAAGGTACTACTTTTTTTTTTTTTTCCCCTGAAATGAAAATGGTGATATTTACCTATGTTAGATTCATAATGAATGTCAGTTTTGATCTGTTTGTGTGCATTTGGGGGTGGACAATACTTAAACATTCATACCAAAGCATTAAAACACTTTGCAAACTACTGTAGCCAAGGGCATAGCTACGCCTACCCGGTTCTAGTGCAAGAATTGGTGAGTGGGTGTGGAAAGGGAAAGGACAGAAAAAGATAAAAAAGCAAACCCGGGCGGTCTGTATTTCACATAATTGGATGCAAGCAATGATACGCCTTTATTCTCACTAACCCCCAGGTTTAAGCTGTAATTGCATTCTGTCATTGGAGGCATTTTGGCTTGGTGTTGTAAACCCGATGGAGAGGTGGTCTGTAACTGGCCGTGTTGCCAGTCTGCTGGGTGGTCCTAGAGGCATCCTCCTGCCTCTGGCCGTTCCTGCTTGTGTTACTGAACAGCCCAGCAGGCTGAAGCCTTGATCTGAGTCCGAGTATGGAATATGAACCCATAATGCTGGGCATGGACTTTTAACATGGGAAGCTAGAAGACATGCTTACTGTGAGAGGATACTTAGGAGAGCCCAGATACATAACCCCTGCTCTGCCACGGAGTTGGAAACTGGGGGTACTTTTAATTTCTGTCTTGGTGGCCAGCAGTACCCAGCTGAAATGTCATGGTCCACACTTAAAGAGCATTCTGATTTTTTCTGTTCCCTCTTCATTCATCTTTCTTTTAGGAACACTTTATTTTAAATTGATTTTGTTATTAGTGGGTCTGCTCAGAGGCAGTGCACCTGTTACATATATTGAGAACCTGACTCCTGACTTTAGCAGGAGCAAGTGACAATGTTTTAAATTAAGCTGTCCTCCCTGCAACTATCCTTCTTCCCTTTATCTCCCCACCCAGCCATAAATAACCAGGCAGCAGAAGGCAGGTAGTGTTATAAATTGTCAGGCTACACAATTGCCTCATGTTCTGCATTCTGTTCTCTTTCCCCATTATCATCCATTTTAAACTAAAAGTTCATCCATTTGTGGCTCTGCCATGAGGGGATGTCAAATAAATTGATATTGTAGTGTTTAAAAAGTATTAAAGAATACAAATACATACCAATATATTGATAACGCTCCGCAACCAAAAACCCTACTACTAACTGGACAGTAGTGCTTTATTACTGTCATTTAAAGACCAAGGGGAGTGAAGTATAATATCCGGAAGAGTGATTATCACTCATAGTCTCTCGTTTAAAAAGATGAGTGCTGGTTTCACTCGCCGTAATGGCCCATGATCTATTAGCCCTCGGTTTCCCTTATACAGTAGGTGTTCCTCTAATAAAGAGCTCACTATTTACTTCTAAAACATCAGTATATCATCTATCCCAGGTCTTCATGGTGGTGCTACTAAACAATTGCAGGCAGGAATTGTAATGAGTTATGGCCCCCTTGCTTTCCGAAAAGCTCAGTCAGAAATGCATGGCACAGTATCCGCCAGGCAGTCGAGGCGGCTGACAGGGGCATCATCCTTGGCTGGGCCCATCTTGCTTTTGGGTTCATGCTCCCTCTCTGGTTTTTTATCATGGCATTTTAAACTGCCTCACTCTATTCCACTCCCCCCTTGGCCAGCGCTTGGCTGTATTTCCAGAGGCGCTATAACAAGCGTAACCTGCTTTGCGCTGCAGCTACTTTCTTAAACGTGGCTTCACTGTCATCTAACGTACATGGATTAGGTCTAAGCTACAGGAATGTGTTCACACTTGTACCTAGAGCTTGTTCCCTACACTGGGGCTGTGAGGCGAGTGTGACCTCCCAGGGGGACCGCTCCCCACACCACTCCAGGCTGCCATATGCACGTAAAAAGGACAATCCCAATTGCTTACACCAACCCTAAGTTTCATCTTCATTTATTAAAAAATGTGAGGGTGTGCTTCAGTTCAACTCACAGGCTTCTTGAAAGCGAGAGATCTCTGTCAGAAAACTTTCCACGCTTCCGCTGTCCAGACTATGACTGGCATCTTTCATTCATGTCTCAGTAAGTGTAAGAAGACAAAAAGGGTGTCAAAACCTGCTGTCGACTGTCCACTGTTTGCCCTAAACTGTCCCTTTCCCTGACACAGCAAATGCACTGGTGAGCCAGCCTGTAGGGGACGGAGACTTAAAATTGGGGAGGGCAACTTTTTTGGGTTGTTTTTTTTTTTCTTTTTTTTTTTTCTTTAATCACTAACAGCTTCTAGAATGTCTACTCATGCATTAGGAAACAAAAGCTTCTTATCTGTGCTGCCAGTTTCCTCATAGGTTTGTCCAAACGTTTCCCATTTTGGATAACCTTCAGGCATTACGCAGACCCCCACAGACCATATCCTGTTATCAGTTTTAGAGCCGAACTCCTCTCCCATTGCCATTGAAATTTACACGGAGGGAGGTGGTTTGCATAAAAAGCAATGACACAATATGGTCCATGATCTTGTTTTAACAAATTGGGCTGACTTGCCAGATGGGTTTCTACTGCTGAGAGCAGACAATGCAACATTTGTTGTGTCTGATATTTGGAACTCTGGGGATGGAGACCAAAACTGCTGTCACTGAAAGCAGTCCGGCATTGGTCAACTTCTCTCCCCTTTTCACTCTTCTGAAAATCTTTAGAACCCTGTGTTTGACAGTGAGTATTTCTGCATAAATATTTTATTATGCAAACTTGAGAATGCGAAAAAAGAAGGGGAAAAAAATCTGCTTCTACGTACTCGAGCCAAGGTTTCAGGATATCTTTTTGTGCCGTGCTTTTTGTGGAGTGCCAATCTCAAAAATCTATACAGAGCTGTGGAGAAAGCAAGCTGTAATGCAATGCTGCTGCTCTGCAAACTAATAACATCTGAGAGAGGGCATGATCTGTTGGGCATCACGATAGTCTTCATGTTTCTCCTTTTCCTTATTATTTCAGTGGTTAAATCACAACCTTCAGAAGTTACTTGCACAGATATAGTCACTAATAAAACCAGCTTCAGCAGGATGATGGCAATAAACTGTATTATCTTTGTGCTGCCAAATTCCAGGAGAATACAGGATTGTTTAAATAGATGCTCTGATTCCATGTAAGGAATCGCTGGCCATGAGATATGAATACCAGAATGACAGCAATGATGTATTCCAGGCTGAAGACTAATCAGGAGATTAATATGTGTTTGTCCCATTCCGTGTTAGTCTTGCTAGTTAAGCTGACTAGTGACAGCTATAGATGGGGACAGGGCAACGATTTGTTATCCACTATAACAAATCAATCTATAAATAACCATGTGACAGAATGAGCACTATGAATTGGAGAAACTCTGATTTTTTTTAATTTTTTTTTTTTAGAGACAAGGATGTCTTATTCTATCCAAAACTGGAGGCAGTCATGCTAATGAGTGGGAGATGATTGCGATAGATCAGGAGCGGGAATTGGAGTTGGTAATAATCTTTGTTTGCTCTGTTTCTTGCTTGCAAGTAGGAAGCTTTCTAAGAGGGGAACTCAACGGTAAAATGTGAGTTAGCTCTGGTAAGTGATGCTAAGGGTGGATCTGGCAGTGGCATGGGATGAGCCTCACACATAATTTGGGGGTGGAAGGGGAGCTGTGAGTGAAATATAATTATGGCTTGCCTGGCTGGTAATGCTGCCTTGAAGTTGCTCTCCTCCCTGTATTGTGAAGACATTTTTCAGTGCAGCTGGAAATGCTGTTGCTAACCAACACACGAATGTGAACACTAGGAATATAAAACCACTCGTATTTTTAAAGAGAAAATGTAAAGGCTCTTCATCTGGAAGATATTTGCACTTGCTAATAGCTTCTGACAGTGATAAACTCGTGGTTAGTATCATTTCACAAATGAGAGGTTAAAAATTCCAAAGGATTTCTCCAAACATGAACCTGCAGTGTTTTTAAGGTTCCTGGCCGTGAAGAGGTCTAGCCCAGCCGGCCTTGCCATCCAAAGATGGACTTGTTCATTTCATTGCAGATCTTCCTTTTCTGCTGGTTGGAAATGAGGAGGGAAAAAAAAAGAAATTGGAAGTGGTATATTTCAGGAAAATACATCTTGCTTATAAATAGAGGAATTGCAGCACTAGCCATAATGGTGCATCTAGTCAAGCATCCTTAATAAGCTCCTGATGTTCTGCTTCATTTGTGCCAGACGGCAGCCCAACACAGGCACTGGAAATGAAAGTTGCCCTTCAAAGCTGGACCTCTGACGACTGGCATTTAACCTGCATGTTCTGCCAAATGATCATGCTGTGCAGGGGCCCATCTCTGCAGAAGAACTGACTTCTTGCTACCCTGCTCGTCCTCATTGTCACCTCTTCCCTCATTGACTTATGGAAACTCATTCTGTGTCACCGAAAGAGGAATGAAGGAGGAGATTATTGCAGTATATGGATGTCTGAAGAGCAATTGGAGAGATATGTATTCCTTTTTTTAGTGCTGTTTTCAAGTCCACGTTCTTTTAAGAAGAGACAGAAAAAAAAGTCTCAAGGTTTCCCTAAATCATCCTTGAAACCATGCAAACGTGTTTTTCTGAGAGACTAAGAATTAGCCAGGATTGAACTAGATTTGGCTTGAAGTATTTTTTTCCCCAGTCATTCAGAATAGCTTCTTTTTGCAGGCGTTCCCTTGCACAAAGCAAAGCAACGTATATGTAAAAGCAACCAGAACATAAAAAAAGCATAATCATATAACAATGATACAATCCTGTTTCCTACCAGGCATATTTCAGATGTACCTTTTCTTCTTAATCTCTAATTGATAGCGCCTCATCCTTTGGCCCTTCGGCTTTGGTGGCAGCTTGTATCGGTCAAGTGTTGAGGCCAGCAGCTCACATTGGCCTCCTGTGCCACACTTGTGCTTCCTACTCCCTCTGCTCATCTCTGCTGCCTCTTCTTTTCTTCAGCTGGCACAGTTCAACATGCTGCTTCCTCCTCCTGGCAGGACCGCCAGCGCAGAGCAGGCACGCTGGATGGGAGCGCCCCTTGGGCTGTGGGGGGACATGGGAATGGCCACTTAGGCACCTGTGAGGGGTCTCTGTGCGCCCTGATCTCTGCTCATTAGGGCTTCTTAATTCTCCCTCATGCTTCAGTTAGGCTCTTGCATCATTCAAGGGCATTTTTAAGTACCGTGCCGAGCTGCCATCTGATCTTTTTTTTTTTTTTTTTGTTTTTTTCCTTTTAATTTTTACTTTTTGGGAGCAATCT